>JAJFDJ010000132.1:0-83345 GCA_028637755.1 Xylariaceae sp. X170
TTGGTCAATGAGCCATGATGTGTTCCAGCGCAGCTTGGGCGGCGTCGCTCCGCCTCCTGCCTAGCTGCCCCGTTACAGCAACTTCCTCTCTGTTCATGGAGTTGCCGTCAACTGTGAATATAGAGCCACGGGGAAAGAGGAGAAGATTGATGACAGCAGAGGGGGATGACGACGAGGGGTGACGAGGAGGCAGAGGAATAACGTTGGGCTTCGCTTTGGTTGTGGGTAGCGATAGCTATCCTTCTGATACAATATAATCATTGCCAACGCTTAGTATGACTACCTTGCTTGTGATCACAATGCTCGAACTAGACTTCTCTTTCTTCTCCTTCAAAGAACTGCAAAAACGACGTTTTCAAAAGATTTGGCCGAGAACGACGATTTCCTGTTGTTTGAGTTAGCCTCCTGCAGCCAAGAGCAACCAATCAGACTACTGGGATAGCGCCCACTGGATATTGCAAGAGAATACGGTATCCCGCCCTTGTAATATCACTATAGACGTCTCTCTCACGTCTTCATCTAAGTATCTTGCGCAACATCCCTCGATGTTTTGTCGATCATTCTACCAACATCTACCAACGTTTTCCACACCATCTATTCGTACGGCCTCTCCGCAACTCATCTTTCAACCTCTCCATTTACATTTCTCGACATCTCCATCGACCTCTCTATCAACATCTTCTGACGTCTCCTACACGGTATCGCGTGCGACGACTCTCGACGTCTCCCACACCGTCTCTTACGTAACAATTCCCGACGTCTCTCACAATGTCTCTCGCGCGACGACTCCCGTAACATTGCTGCCGACTGCTTTCTCGCAACGTCTCCTGTAAAGTCTCCTGCAAATTCTCTCCCGACATTTCTTGCAACATCTTCTTCAACCTTTCTGCCGACGTCTTCTTCGTGACCTCTTTCTCTCACCATCATCTCCCGCCAATCGACGTTTCTAATCAACTTTTCATCTTCATACCAACTTCTTCTTGTTTCCATCAACACCCCTCCAACTGCTGTCTCTTGCCACTAAAACTTCTACCAACATCTCTTTTTTTCCCACATCTCTTTCCTCCCGACACTTTCTTCCTCACAATGACGTCTCCCTCTCAACGATGTCATACCGACATATTCCTTTTCCCGACGCCTTCCTACCGACACTTCATTCCTAAGGAAGTCTCCTTTTTAACGACGTTTCCGTTCTGCCGATATCTCCATTTCACATAACTGATAACTTTCACCAAAATCTCTCACTCTCATCACTATTTTCGAACCCGAATAGTTCCTTGAATTCTCAGTTGCTGTTATGTTCATGACGTTATTCTCTGGCTGCGAGATACCTAGCCTATTGTTCATCCCAGTCTTGTTCAGCCAGCCTCCACAAACCCGTCATACCTCTACGGTTTGATACCCAGTTTTCAGTGATTCTTGCTATCCTGTTGTCGACCCGTTCATTCTCTGATTTGTCCCAATCCAAATATGCCATCATCTTTTCAACAATCCATGCTTTTGAACCACTAGGAGTAACGTAGGTTTGCGACATTTGCTTGCAATCTCGGCACCAATTATAATCACTATCACTATATGTGAGTGGCAACCCATGAGCTTTGCGGTACTTCTCATTGATGAGCGTACTACTAGGTGGCTGTGATTTATACCATGATTCCCGGGATAAGAGATATCTTTTGTAGATTTCTTGAGGGTCGTCCCACATATACTCTGGGGATGAAGGCATAGGTGAACATGAGCTAGACATGGCATCAACAATATCGGAAAGTGAACTGCACGTAGTGATATCAATAGGCTCATCGCTTTTCCCTGCGCATGACATGCTTACTGACGTGATTGTAGGTAGTTCCATGGGTTCTAGTTCCTGAAACTATGGCTCAGCAGCGGGATTTTAACTACAGGCCGTACGTGGGCCTGCATAAGCCGACGTTCATAAGACACTGTCGCACCCTCATTGAGAATGGTTCCATGCTGTGAAGGAATTCATTCACTGTCACGATGTCGCAAATATCTTGGTAGATTGCCCCTATTTGTGGCGATATTTCGTGACAGAACCGATTCTCCTTTGCAGCAAAGTTCTGATTTGCCTCTCTCCTTGACGTTCTTCAAACCTCCATGTCGCCCAGCAAAAGAAGAGGGTAAACATGAGTTAAGTTGACTCATAGCCACTAATGAGTATGAAAATCCTGAACACGCAGGTCTATGCCTCTTCCAACGTACACAGTTCTGTCTGATCTCGGAGTCTCATTCTGACTACTGTACATTCGTTTATACAACGAATGACAGCATGCAATTCCCATTGATCGTTCAAGATTTCTGGAAAAAGCTGTTAGCACAACACCTTGCCGATGAGCTGTAAATGCCGCTTTGAACTGTTCGTATACCTTTTCCAGTGCAAACCAGCTGCTTTTCAACTTGACTGCCCTGTCAGCGAACATAACAGCCTTGCAGATGATTGGAAAACGCTGAGACTGGTGATCTTTCGGCTTCAGAAATTGGTCCATCTTCATCTCTGTTAGCGCTACGGTGGTTTTATACATGTGAACACCAGTACAATGGGGTTTTTTCAGTAACTCTTGAGCTCAGCGTGACTGCTCTCGGCCATTGACGTACTCCTAACTCCAAAGTTGTGGTAGCCTTGTACGTAACACCATGCCCACTGTCGACAATGTTTCCAATATGTGTTGTTCCAATACGCCAATATACGTGGCTGATCTGAAAACTCTGTACAAATATCGTGCCAATAATGAAGAGCTTCTGTCTCTGTCCTGCAATCGGCAATGCATTCCCAAATGGTGAGTGCACCATTGAAGTCGTGATCTATTGCTGCTAATTCATGCAGCTGCTGCCATTGATTTCTGACAGACTCATGAATGAAGTGGACAAGTGGAGACAAAGGCATACGAGCAGACGAAGCCTCATATAATTCATCCCCCATCCCATCCGGCATCTCCTTACTCAACTGATTGGTAGGTGTAGTCAGCTGATTCACCTTCGGAGGTGTGTAGCTATGTAGAATCATGCCTTGCCATCTTTCTTTTACTCCAGCTATGACATTACTCATTATGTGTCAAATGCAAAGTTGAATTGAGTGGTGAATCAAACAGACTGTAAAGAGCTGTGCATTGCTTCAGCTTTATCTGTAATGACAACCCGAGTGACTGGTATCTGGAGATGAGATCTTAAGCCATCCAGATGCATTAATATCCAGATATGTGATGGTTCTGTTTCGTCAGGCATGATTACAAATGCAATAGTGGAGTTGGTGTTCAAATAGATTGTGCCAGTTACTTTCAGAAATGAGGTATTGTATGAATTTACCTATTCATTTTCATATATTAGTCAGGGCTTCCGTATATATAATGTACTGAGCAGCATGTCTCACATTATAAGTTGCATTCATTAGAAGTAGTTCTGGTGACTCCTTCCATATCCGTTGACACCAAGAAGATGGCCACAGAAGGCAAAATACCCTTCCCTCCTGCTACTCAACACGATGTCACGCGTCCTTTTCTTGTAGTACGTGAATAATTTGGCCGCAATCTGTATATAGACTCCGTTCTTCACGCTTCGTTTTATTGATGAAGTTGTGGATATCGTTTTCTATAAGTGATTTGCCTGGATTTGTGACTCGCACTACAGCATACACATTGCGATGACTGGATAAGCTATTGAGTCCGTTTCGAATAATGTCCGTTACAGGTTCCGTCAATTCCTGTCGACGATGAGACGTCGTTGAAAATATAAGTGGATGACTATGTTGCGCTGTCTTCACGGTGAAGCACCAGACATCGGAGCCCTTATATTTCTTCGGTAACCCCTGAAACGCCCCTTCGGATACGATGCAGTTGACGATTTTCTGCTTGTTGCCACGGAATGCCGGTCTGTTTGCACACATGAACATCGGAGAACATATCGAGTGTATTCTCCGCCTCGTTTATGTCCCGCGTTGCCAGCGTTGATATTGTAGCCATGTTGTAGCGCGTGGGCTTGCCAAGTCTCCAATCCGACACGGAACGTAGGGAATTCTGACTCGGCCGGAGGAAGCATAGTCATCTTGCGGAGTTTCTCGACTTCGAATCACGATACGATATTGAGATAGGTAGTATAATCTGCATACGTGCCCGAAGTCTGCAGAAAAATTGCACGGAGTCCGCCGTCCGCAGAAGGTTAGGATGGTGCACCGATACCAGTTCTTGATGCGCGAAAACCTGTGGTGCTTTCAGAAGAATGCAAAATTCAATTAACGCCAAACGCTGTCCGCTTCCTAACAATAATACAGCCCATCCCTCCCCTAATTCCCCTCCGCATACACAATCCTCCTCAAAACCTCCACCTCCCCACTCTGCTCACACATACCCCTAAAAACGCCCTCCTTCCCAGCCTCCCAAAGTTCCCTGGGCGTCCCAAACTCAGCGACCCTACCATCACTCAGCACAAGAATACGATCAAAGTCCGCAATCGTACTCAGCCGATGCGCAATAACAATAAGTGTGCTATCACCAAACTCTTCCCGAATAGACCGCTGAATGAGCGCATCAGTAGCCATATCGACCGCAGAAGTCGCCTCATCAAGGACCATGACCTTCGGTCTCGAGACGATGGCACGCGCCAGACACAGAAGTTGCCGCTGTCCCTGCGAGAGATTAAGACCGCCCTCAGAAATCGGACTCGAAAGATTCCGGAAGATATTCGTGTTTTTCCTATTTCCGCTTCCAATGGAAGCAGGGGAGTCTGGCGAGATCTCATCTTCAGTAATAAGATGAACGCGAGCAAGGGAATCGAAGAGTTCCGCATCGGTATGATCATCAAAGGGGTCGAGGTTAGAGCGAACAGTCCCGCTAAACAATACGGGGTCCTGCGGGATGATAGCAAGTCGGCTGCGCAAGTCATGCAGTCTGATCTTCGAAATATCCAGTCCGTCGATAAGGATACTTCCGGACCTCGCCTCAACAAATCGGAACAAGGCGAGCGTGAGCGAAGACTTGCCAGCACCGGTGCGACCAATAACACCAACGCGCTCGTTTTTCTGAATGGAGAACTTAAGCCCCTTTAGCACAGGGGGGAGGTCATCCGCATAGCCGACAACGAGATCGTTGAACTCGACGCGACCCTCAGTCGGCCACGCAGCATTCGGTCTGACACCCTCGAGATCTTCCGTCGGTAAGTCCGTATATTCGACGATACGTTCCGCCGCGTTCATCTCAAGCTCTGCATTCGCGTAATGCCGGACAGTCCAAGTCACGTATCCCGAAAACTCAAGTGCAAAGGCAAGAGCGAAACCCGCCAACGCCGAATCCATACGGGGACTGAGCAGAATAAAGCCAGTAACACACAGCGCGAACAAGCTGCCGACGAAGGACATGCGCCATGCCATCCAACGGTTGAAGAGCCACAGATGCCACGTCGTAGTCGACCAGTCGTCGAGTCTCCGGTACATCCGCTCCACGTAAGTCTGCGACTTATTGAAAGAGCGGATGGTAAGGACACCCGTAAGTGCCGAGCCAAACTGTTCAAAAACAGGTGATTTCGTGATCGACTCCATTCTCTTGACCGATCTAGCCGCACTGATATACCGATTGGCAAAGACGACGCAGATAGCCAGCAAGACGAATGACAGGAGAATAATGATAGGCGAGACAAACAAGCCGGCCACTATGACACCAAACAGGTTAAGAGACGCGCTGACCGCGAAACCCACAGCGTAGGCAAGGTGCGTATCCACCGAGTGAAAATCAGCCGTAAACCTGTTCAAAATGCGTCCGACAGGAACAGTATCCAACCATCTCATCGGCGCACGAAGGACAATGAAATTAAGCCGCGCAAACAACTCCCTAGACGCGCGAACAGAGCCCGTGAACACATAGTACCAGCGTAGCGTAGTGAGTAGCGAGCTGCCAATAGAGATAGCAACGTAGACAGCGAGATAAAACGAGATATCGTGTCCGGAGCCAACAGAGACAGGTTTGATGACCGAGCTGACAGCAACCTGGTGGAATGAGACCTGGTATCCCTGAGTCTGAATCTGCGCCTTCATGCCGATATCCTGGTCCTCATACTGGCCCGTCCAAATGCGCAGCCACCACGATCTCCCAACCGTAAGGGCCTGAACGAGGAGGAAAATAACCGCGGCGCCAGTCCAGAACGGCCATCCACCGCTGTACTTCAAGTAAGCAGAATACACACGGCCCTTGATAGCACCCTCCTCCTTCTTCTCCTCCTCGACGAATTTGCGAGGCTGCTGCGCCTTCGACGTAGTTTCAACAACAGGGTCCGGTCCAATCTCAACGTCGACGACAGAGTGTGCCACAGAATTCACAGCGGTCGCTTCTCCTTCAGGGACTTCGTCTTGTTCGACGTCCACCAGCTCATGGTTCTTAATCTGGTCCAGTACATTCGTCTCCTCCAGTTCCGATACAAGTCCCGCATGGAGAACACGGCCATTTCCAAGCTCAACGAGGTATTTCGTCTTCGGTTCGCAGAGCGCGACGTGGTGCGTGACAAGGATACGCGTTCGGCCAACGCCAAGTTCGCCGTTGAGACACTGCTCGAAAATGTGACGACCGACATGAGCGTCGACAGCGCTGAAGATATCGTCGAGGACCAGGATGCTAGCACGAGAGTAGATAGCTCGTGCAAGACTAGGTAGAAGAATGTCAGCATATTGTTTCAAATAAAGCCACCCATAAATACCCAGCTCGTCTGCCAAGATGCAAGTCTGTCAACTTACGTGATTCGCCATTTCTGCCCACCACTCAAATTAATACCATTGGCACCAATCTCCGTCTCATCGCCATCGGTCAGCATCTCAATATCCTTGACAAGCGCACAGACCTCGACCGTCTTCTTATACCTATACTCATCAAACGGCAAATCAAACAGAATATTCTCCTTGAACGTCGCATTCTCGATCCAGGGGATCTGAGCGACATAAGCGACGGCACCAGGAATAATCCAGTTATCCCTATTCGCCTTGTGATCAAATCGCTCATCGAGCTCCGGCACGCGCGGTTTCGCAATGCTTCCGGACAGAATATCGACCTCCCCGAGGATCGCAGCGAGCATGAGAGATTTTCCACTGCCCGTTTTACCCGAGATAACAGACAACTCTCCTTTCGGAAACGTGAGGTTGACATCGCGGAGAACAAACCGGTCAGAGTCCTGCTCCTCGCTTTTCTCATCAGAGTCGGTAGGCCATGCAATCGAGGCATTCGTAAACGAGATCTCATCAGCATCCTCGGTAATCTGTTCGATCTCCGCTCCTCTTAAGTATGCATCAATCCGGTTGACGGAGACCCAGGCATCCAGGAGATCGGTGGTCAGCTCCGGAACGACAGACAACGTCAATTCCAGCGCTTTAAAGACGCTAAGACTGACGAAAGCCACAGACGGTGTAAGAGTCTGGTGGATATAAGAATACACTCCTAGCGATACAGCAGCAAGGAGAATCGGACTAGTTGCCCAGCAAGCCAAGAGCACGATATCGTACTTGAAGGCATCCCAGACGCATTTCAGCTCGCGTTCTCGAACCGATCCAATCTTGCCTTCCCACTGGGGCTCAAGAGCCGAGAACTTGATCTGTCGGATTCCCTGCAGCGCCTCAGCGACAACACCCATCTTCTCATCGCGAACATGCATGAGTTTATCCTGAGCATCAGAATACTTCTTAGAGAAGTATCCATTGATCGGGGTGACGAGAGCCATAGTACCAAAGCCAGCAACAAGCGCCTTCCAGCCCAGGAGATCCAGGAGGAAGACTAGCGAAACGATCAGCTTGAACGCCGACGCAGGGAAGAACCAGTTGAAGTTGGCAAATTCAGCCACGCGCTTTGCATCGACGCCAATCAGATTGACGGTGCTCTGTTTGCTCTTCTTCAGCATCTCCGCCTCATCTTCAACCGGTTCCTGTTCCGCCGTCGTCGCAGACTCATCGGATTTCTTCTTGCCCTCCTCCTTGACATCCTTGCGTCTCAACGACTTCTGGAAGATGAGAGACGACAGTTCCGAGCGAATCGGCACGCAGAGCTCAGCCCACGAAAGCCAGAAAACAAGCGCATCAACCCACGACTGCGCAAGAATGGCGACCATCAGCCAAAGCGCCCACATCCATCCCTCCGAGCCAACGAGCTCGTTCTCCCTGCGTTTCTCGAGGAGATTAAGGAGTTGCAGGACAACCCACTGCGGAGCAAAGTTAAGGATCGAAGCGACAAGACTCAGGAACCATTGAATAATGAACGACCACTTGTGCGCCAGGGTGATCGAGATCCAGAGCGAGTGTTTGAAATCGTGGCGTTCCCACTCCGCCGTAACAAGCTTCGCGCGCACGAGGCGATTGGGTCTGGGCAAATCGGACAGTTCAAGGGACCTTTTTGTTGCCGTCTTGAGGATAGTCGACGGCCAGCTCCATGTGTATCTGCTCCAAGCCGAGACGGTGTGGAATCGGTCGACAAGTTCGCCTTCATAGAAGACATCGGGTCGACGTTGGATCGTCAAGCTCGAGAAGCCAAGACCCAGGACAGCGACAATTTCAGCAGCGCGAAGAGCGAAACCGGCACGATCGTGCTTCCAGAGCTGAGGAGCTACACGGTGAGCTTGGAGGCCGAGGCCAGCAGCCAGAGCCATACAGGAAACAGCCGAGTAGATACCCAGGTAGTATGCGTCAATGGAGTGCCGAGTAGCGCCGATAGAGACAGCTTGAAAAACCAGAAGACCCTACCAACATGTGAGCCGTCAAGTGCACTATCATCTTCTAATAATACTACTCACCCAGCAAGCCACAGCAATCCAGTTCTCAACAACCAGACCCTCGCCCTTCGCAGTCGCAAAAACAGCGACAGCAATCGAGAGACAAAGACCGATCAGCGACGACATCAAGATCGCAATCTTCGGCAGCTTGACACTGAACGCCTTGAGGACCTCCTCGGGACTCTCACCATCGAGATCCTCATAGCCCTCGACGCGATACGCCCGGTACCGAGTCTGTTTCGCAAGACTCACGACGGCCGGGACAGAGAAGGCAACGACGACGCCGAGACCGCTGGCCGCAGCGGCGAGGAGTTGCTTCTCGTCCGTCATGGCGAGGAAGGATAGGAATCAGGGCCGTTACTGCGAACACCTAACGATATCTTCTCGACTCTAATTATTGCTGTTTGGTCGCGTTATACTATGTGAACCCGGGCCATCGGAGGATCCCGTCGGCGAGACAAAACGACAACAACAAAGAAGGAGAGAAAAAAGTCAGAGCCAGCGCTACCGACTATTTACCCTAGAACTGCCGACACCTGTTAGACCCGGGCAGACAGAGGACAGCAGAACAGAAAAAATATAAGGTAGGACGAAGATCAGGTCGGGCAAAGGACAACAAATATATAAAACAAAACATGCAGAAGGAAAGGTGGATGTGGCGGGCGCGGCGTGGGCGTCGATAGCGGCAGTGGCAGCGGCGAGGGGGTGTGTGGTTGGTAGTACGGGGAAGCAAGTATCGGATAGAAAGATTCTCTCGCACAGTTTTTCTCTGGCGTGTTTCATGCGACTTTCTTTTTTTGTGTGTGTGTGTTTTTGTTTTGTTTACTCACAGATTAATGCGGTACAAACAGGCACTAGAGGTAGGGAGAGGTTAAAGAGAGAAAAAGAGAAACGGAGATAACAAACAGAAACAATCCCAGTTGCTTACTGACCTAGTATCTCGGCAAAGTCCAGCCGGTTAATAGTGCGATCGCATCATGACAAAGAATCAAGATCGAGGGAATGAATCCCGTCCCGGCGTTCTTCTAGTGTCTCTTATTCAACGCCAGTTGACTCGTTAGTCACTCCTTCCTGGCCGTGAATCACTATTTTTCGCCGCCTATCCCGGCCTCCTGGGTCCTATCAAACTACTACGTGGCCAACCTATCGCGATATTCCCTTCCTCGTCTCCGATCTTCCTCTTTCTTTTTCAGCCCAGCTGCAAAGCTAAGATACGTAGCAGACGTGAATCCGCACATAATCGGCGCCTTATGCGTGCTTGTCATGTACGGAGATAATGTAGGTAGTGGTACCAGTGCCGAGATGATCGCCAAGGAGCGTGTTCGACGTGCGATAATCAATCAATGTACAGATCACAGCTACCAGCTGGTAGCGAACCTGGTAACTCACAAGTACCATGCCTACGTCACAACGAGGGAGGTTGACCCAAGGGATCAATACTCGTAAATGAAAGGTACGAAACAACCCGGATTCAGCTTCGCTGTTACCGAGGGGTTGGAGCGCTATGCGCAATTATTAATGCGTCGTCGTCTGAGGCTGGCTGGAGGGGCAAACAGAATCGAATCGGGCCTGATCGCGTCCATAGCTCCGTCCGATCCCCTAACCTGAAGGGGCTACGGACTACGGCTGGACTAGACTGATCCGGGCAGTGATGCGCCTCCTACGTGTACGGAATCGACGCACTGCAACTCCGCTAACTCGTAGCTGGGCAGCCTGCAGTTGCGCTAACAACCTTATTGTTGACGTGGAACTGCGAATCGGTGGAGAGAAAATCCGTCATCATCTTGCTGAGAAGGGCGTCCTGAATCCTTCTTCACGGAGCGACAACCTCCCGGGTGAGCCGTAAGACGTGACGAGATCCTTCGGTCCATCCAGGGCCGAGGAGATCGAGTTGCCAAGCTGTCCGTCGCACGACTGATATGCATCGTTCACTAACTCTTCAGTCTCAACGCCACAAACCGTTCTACAGAAGAGAGACATTGGACCTTCACATTCGCATATTATCGCAGAATCTGCCGGCAGTCAGCAGAGGCCCATACATACAGATTAAACAACGATTAGCCAGAAAAGAAACAGTCTCGTGTCGTGTAAAGCTGTTACGAAACATTTATCATGCGCTTCGCGCAAAGCGTTATGCGTATCCTTGTCGTGCGACCTGCGCCGGCAAACAAGTCACATTGGTCGGAGTGACAAGAATCAAGCAACCTCGCTCGCCTCGCGGCCCGTCGCGGCCATGGCAATAACTCGATAGAGCAGTCGAGGCAGTTAATCGTTACATACTGCGCTGTGGCTTGACCGTTGCCAAACTGCTGGTGCGTGTCTGAGACATGCCGTTGAGGCTGGTCGGCCGGTCCGACTTGTAAGGACGTCACGACAGTGGACAAGAACGGCCGACGGGCTCATGTCGGTAGATTTCGTCATAAATTCTCATCATAAATTCTTGCCATGAACTCAGCTTTATAAATGAAAAGGCATCGGTATGTATAGACCGAGAGAACTAACTCCTTAAACGGGTGCTTGATGATTCGCGAATCGTGTCGAAACTCGAATTCATACTGACAGACGGTTCATACGAAGTGACTTTTCACAGCACTGCATCACTCATTGTGCTAGATGACTTGTTGTGCATTGTTCCACATTTACCATTCTTCCTCGACAAGAACTTCGGTGAGTCGCATGGGTTGCTTTCTCACCCGAGTCTCTCGCGTGTAGCCCCTGAAGTCGACTCGACATAGGGTTGCCTGGTCGACAAGTCAATTGTTAATTTTTTGTAATACGTCAATATCCATCTTTTGATCTCGACAGTTCTGGTAACCTATTCTCTGAAAGTCTTCAAGAATGTGAAAAGATAGCGCGCTCACGGGCATCTCGATAAGTCTCACTAGTACGCCTGTACGACCACCGCACGGCTCGAGTCTAAGAACACGGCATCTGCCATATCATCACAATCCGTAGTCAACGGGAAGACTCGACGTGTGGGTGCGATGAATCGAAACCATACATATTTAGTTACTAGCAGCTGGTATCGAATCCCTGAGAATTGGGAACATCCTCGACTGGTACACCCGCTGCTGTCAGGACCGAAGTCAAGTCTCGTCGCGCAAGAGGAACACTCTCGCTAAGTTAAGCGACGTCGTGTTTCACCTAAGGCAGATCGGTGATACCTTAGAGCGCAGGGCATAACCTCGAAACGGCGGAGTCGACGGTGTGTTTACACAAACTACCCGTGGTCTAACGGGCCAACGGGTGACTCGACGCTTAGTTGCTGTGAGCAATTGGTGAACATAGATTACACGCACGCGAGATCCGAAAGTGGCCCAAGTGCCTTTGCCGGTCTCATGGTCCTCGGCGACGATGCCGGGCCGGGACAGTGTTGGTGTTGGCTCATAAAATACGGCCTGTTCTCGGCCACACATGGGAGCGACCAGGTGGGTTTGGATATTTCCGGCCAAGAAAAGGCATGGATTGATCGCGCTGCTATCAAACGCCCATTGGGAGAGCTGTGCATGCATTATGCTCCCTGAGGATACAGGGGGTATCAGGGCAGCAGCGGCCAGACTCTGAGACGGTGCGTACGTATTGGCACAAGGGTTCATCTAGAATATTTTTTGGAGGTGGCCAATGTTCGAAAACTGCATCGTATCGTGTCGTCTCTGATAGGAACCCTGAACACAACAGTCGACAGTGTTAGTGTGAGACTTGATTCCGTATGCGTGAGACAAATCTAGTACTCGGTCGCGTTTTCTGATCAATTCTCGGCATATTGGCCACTCTTGGACAGCCAGTCGGAATCTCCAATCGTCAGATGCCGTCCAAGTATCCTTATCCCTCAAATGACTGGATACAGGGACCTTCCCGGGGAATCCTGATTCGGGAGCCGGTGTAGCACACCTAAATTGGAATCTGGATCATGGACAAGGGAAGTACTCGTATGAAGTTTCCTTTCGCGAGGTCCAGGCGTGCTTCCAGATATGCAGAATCGTTGACTCCGTCAAACAGCAGAGGTAGTGACTCCGCCGGAGGCGATTGAACCAACATAACCAGTCTAATGGAGTGAGCTGATATAGGCCGGGGATGGCAGATATGCCTTCCCTACGGCGAAGCACAAGCACGTAAACCCAGACTGAAGGAGTGCGTCCTCACCACCCGGACACTTTCGCTCTGAAGCTCCCAATATCCAGAAATGGCGTGTCTGCGCCGACGCGATCCGGAAGGTGTCCTGTGAATCCGTTTCCAGAGAATTCAAAAGGTGAACATGCCGCCAGGGAACCCGCCGATTTCCCCTATCGGAGATTGAGGGGGAGGTATAAGTCCAACCGGATGCTTTCAGTCACGCATCCGTACCTACAGGGCGCACACCGACGCCAGCTATGTCGAAATGGAGCCCGGGGACGACCGTATCTCGCCGCGAATTATTTACCCCGCTCCACTGAAGATGAAGAACTTCAAGACCGGTACGCGGAGAACAAGAGGGGTCTGTGGCAACGCGCAGTGCCACCCGTAGCCACCACCTACTAGTCCATTCGCTACCGTGTATATTGACCATAATCAAGGCTTTCTCAAGAAGAAGGCGACTTGGTAAGGGTACCTGTCGCCTGTTCTCTCTAAGCTGGTTTCTCGTTTACGGACCACGCAGGGTAGCCCTCTAAAGCGATAACCGATTAGTAGCCACACAAACAAACTCTTGATCACCTCGTGGATTCGACGCAATAGAATAGAAAAGAGCGTGTCAGTGCCAAAAAGCCCAATAAAAGACTTACTTAGGCCTTCTCGGAATCTTTCTCGGCGAGGAATTGCCTCTTCAGATCGGCGTCTTGACTGACTGCAGTAATAATTTCATGGAGCGCGTATTTATTAGATAGGCCCCGTAAGACTAGGCAAAGTCTCGATCGTTATTAATACGGCGTCTTGAACATATCGATGCGTAAGGTATGTGGACGCAATAGGGTATTCAACGCATGCAGGCGGTGGTCATACCGCCAATCCGAGCGCTTCGTTCGACTTTTCGATGTAATATTCTAACAACGGTACCGCGTAGTGAGATGGATGATCAGACGCACATAAGCAGGAGAAGTCTTCCGTTGGATATGAACAGTCGGCAACCGAGACAAAGGTGCGCCGATTAGGTACGTCGATGGGTACCTAAGGCACCTTATCTGAAGTGGCCACTACAACTTCATGATGAATCCTGGATGAAGATCTGGGCGGAGAGGCAGGCCAGAGTCTCAGGGGCGCCTCCGCTCTTCTGCTGCGTATAAGATCAAAGGGGTACGGAGTAGAGTCTCCATAACGCCACTCACATTACATGCGTAGGTATCATAGATCGCTCAACAAAGGGCTCTAGATGAACAGCGTCCCCAGTATCATTAACCATTGGCGTGGCGAGTGTGGTCGGCGCAATGGCCCGTTGAAAATGGAACTCGTCATTTGCATAATACAAAATAGACAAGGCATCGATTGGCAAACTGACTCCGTGAATTTATGTGAATCAGAAGAGGTCCAGATCTTAAGCAAGGTCCAGAATCCAGATCATTCTTTTAACCCTTCCTCGTTTTCCGAGCCGATGATTGAAGATCGGATATGTGATCGAAGAAGAATGGCGGCGCTGGTACCAGGGACAAAGGCTGGATGTAGTCTGCGATGTTCTCGATGGTCACAGTGGAACATATCGTCTAACAAACAGGGAACTGCTCGCAATGATAGCCACTGCCCAGCATATGAATCAGAGATATGTGATTGACACATCCGAAAGGCCCAGCTACTATTGTTGATCACTCGCGTTCCATGAGAAGAAAGCCCTCGTCACGAGACCGTGGCAGAGTGAATGTTATACTTGCCATTATGAACACATCAACGCTGAGGATCTCATTTCAGCTCTGTGTTAGTGGCATGACCTTATTCTGAAGCCTTGAGCCAACTTCTATCTTGACGAATATTGCCTGATCAGGCGTCAAGTTGGCCAGCGGTAATGTCCATGTCGGTTCATGGAAGAAGGCCGCGACGTTGAACCTAGGACGACTCGGACAGGAGCAGGCGTGTCCTCAAGCGGAATTGAAAGTTGGCGGCACTCGCTTCGCGATCAGTACATAAATGAACACGACGCCTCCACAGACAAGACGTCTTGCGCCCAGTGGTATAGAAGTTCCAGGTCAAGGACAACTTGATCGGAAAACAATCGCAAAGACAGCAATTTATATGTGAGATTGTTCATCCGAGAGGGTGAGAGACAGCGCACGACAATAGCCAGGCACAAGAAGTACCTGTTTGGGCATTTTGCTGCAGTCGTAAAAGTCCACGGCGGATTCAGGGATAATCATCCACATTATGAAACCGGCGGCTGGTGAGCGCAGACGGAATTCCAGGTCCTGGCCCGGCCCGGAACTGGTGATAAGAAGCCTCAAAGTAATCCGAACCTCTCTAATGATGAGCACCATGTCAATCCACAGTCCGCAAGGATGCACTTGACTCTGGAAATATAGTAGACACGATTGGACCTCTGTTCGAAAGGGCCGGTGAACCATGTGTGGGCATTTAGACCAATTTTAGCACCCAAAACACCAAAATCGTATCCCGAGATGGCCTTGGGGGCTTTGCAAGAGGCCTCATGGCTGCATGGTGTGGTTAACAGTAACGGAAGGGAAACGTTACGTTCTTCTTGGGGTGATCATCTCCATAATATCGGAGCGTCGACTCTCCAAGTGGGCTCGAAGAGAATGTCAGCAACTCGTATAGGTAGGTAGGTCGCAGCCTTCGCGCGCGCTATGGGCCATCCAATGAGAAGCAAGTTGGCGATCCGATGCATGAGGGATGCATGTTTGTTCATGCAGAGGTGTTGGGACAATGGGCAGGCTCAGGACCTAGGCTGTTAGCATTCTCTGCTTGCAGCACCTAGAGCATCAAACAACCTAGAATACCTATGTATACGAGCATGTATAATGAGTGTGTTGCAACCGTCTTGACCATCGTGATCAGTCAGGATGAGTCTCGACGTCCTTAGTATCTCGTGGGTCAGCGGCTTCGGAGGCATAAGAGGTAGGTATGCCCTTCGAAAATAGCAGAGTACATTAGTGTGTCTGATTATTGAGGCTGCTTGACGCCGTATCACGGATCTTGTTGGCCTCCAAAGAAGATATTCTGGTATGTCGGTGCAAGGAATCCGACGAATAGTCTGGAAGAAATGAAAGCAGGAAGGCCGTCGCAGCCAGAGGCATGCGTTTAAGATCAATTAAGGTGGGACGTGGCACACAGCACTCCAGGCGACACCAGCCGGCACAACCTGCCGGCCAAGAGCTGGATCGCGATCACCGGCAAAGAGCAGATGATTCGGTCAATGGCAAGCGGCTGGTTGCACCTGCTGGACCCTGCGTGATCTCAATGGCAGTCGCGAATACCTACTCGTACTTGACCCTGCGCGCCCAAGGAGGCACCAGCCCCATTTTAGGGGTATATAGTGTGTCGCGGTACATGGTGGTTGCAGCTCTCCCACACGGAGCTTCATGTAATAAATTCCACTTAGGTACATAGGGTGGGTTTCACGATTGGTCAGGACGCGCTCAAACGCGCCACTCCCCGCCAGAAAGGTACCGCACCCGCTGAAGTGCTCCAGCTGAGCTGCTTAGCGTGGGTACGAAACAGTACTTGGAACTAGCCGTGATTCACTGCACAAGTAAAAGTACTCATCTGTACACGACAGGCTACTTGTGCACCTTCCAGTGGTCAGCAGGCTGCTGATTGGCCCGAGAGAGCACTGCAAGCGACAATCAACGTTCGTGATGGAACTTCATTCCTTATCCTCCCTCTATCTCTATCTCTGACCTTCAGATTTCACATTGTTTCCTCCACTGCCAATCCCATAATATCCCATATCTTTCTTCCAACAAACGAATTTGACGCGTCGGTATACACGGACTCTTCCCAACCTGCCACCGTCACTTAAACTCCCATCTAGTAATCTAATTACAGCCATCAGCCACGCTGTGCCTCTGGGTAGACTGAATCACCAGCTATCTATCCACGCTTGTCCCGCACTTGCGTCGCCATTTTCACCAGCGTCAACATCTTCAACCTCGACATCTCGACAACTCGACATTACGAAATCAACCCATTTCAATTGTGATCTCAATTCGTAACATTGTAAGCGCCAAGCCCTGTCCTGGCCAGTTTATTTGAACTTTATCGTTTCTTTGTTCCTTTCTTTTTATTTCCTTCCGTCGTTCAAACGGCAAGTCTTCTCGCTCGAGTCGCTCCCTCGATTCCCGTCTCCTCGGTTTCTCTACTCGTCTGCTCGAGGGATAGCCCTGTCAGACTTCCCGTTCCGATTGATAGAGAGAAACCACCTCGAGTCGTCTCCCCAACTCCTCGTCCTGATCCCCCCCGCCGAATCGAGTCCGCCATCGATCTCATGCCTCTGTCTCTGGAGGCGCCGTTACCGTCATCATGAAGTCGACTCCGCTTATCATCAATTGGCACGACAAGAATGCCCCCATCTACTCTGCCCACTTCGAGCCACACGGGAAAGGAAGACTGGCTACGGGAGGAGGAGACAATAACGTCCGCATCTGGAAAGTCGATGTAGACGGCGAAGACTGTCGCGTCGAGTACCTGTCCACGCTCGTCAAACACTCGCAGGCCGTCAATGTTGTTCGATGGGCGCCCAAGGGCGAGACGCTCGCATCCGCCGGCGACGATGGAAACGTCATACTGTGGGTGCCTTCCGAGACTCACCATCCCACCACCTTCGGCAACGAGGGCATCGAGGATAAGGAAACTTGGCGTACCAAGCACATGTTTCGTCCTACCGGCTCAGAGATCTATGATCTCGCCTGGTCCCCAGACGGAACCTATTTCATCATCGGTAGTATGGACAATGTTGCTCGCATCTACAATGCAGCTACCGGTAAGTAGCCGATCCTCCCTTTGTCCCGTTCTCCCGTGCTCTACGACCCAGTGCTCATACCATTTTCCAGGCTCGTTGATCCGCCAGATCGCCGAACACAGTCATTATGTCCAGGGTGTTGCCTGGGACCCGCTGAACGAGTATATTGCCACCCAGTCGTCTGACAGATCTGTCCATATATACTCTCTGAAGACGAAGGACGGCCAGTACACACTGACGAGCCACGGTGCCGAACCTCCCAAAGTAGCCAGTCATGCCAAGATGGACGTACCTCCTCGACGCATAGCATCCAATAGCCCAGCGCCATCCGACATGAATCACCGCTCCCAGCTTTCAGTCGCTGTGGACCCCGTCTCCGCGTCCATTGGCTCTCCCGTTTTATCGGCACCGGGAACACCACAGTCGGTACCGTTGCCCATGAACCCGCCCAGTGCGCTCAGCCATAGTAGGCGATCTTCGTTCTCCTCTCGCCGATCCGTCTCGCCGGCGCCCTCGCTACCACTCCCTGCGGTCATGCCCATGCCAGCCGAGGCTTCTCCCAAACCAGGCTATAGTAGTCTGGGTATCAAGAATGCGAGCCTCTACGCCAATGAGACTTTGACATCTTTCTTCCGACGCTTGACATTCACCCCAGATGGTAGTCTTCTCCTCACACCCGCGGGTCAGTATCAAGTGCAGCACCAGACCGACGGCCCGAAGCCCTCATTTGAGGTCACCAATACCGTTTACATATACACGCGTGGAGGTATCAACAAGCCGCCCATTGCTCATCTTCCAGGCCACAAGAAGCCGTCGGTCGCTGTTCGATGTTCACCCATCCTTTACACGCTTCGACAAAGCCCTCCTGTCACGCAACACATTATAATTGATACCTCTTCGGCCGAGGATGCCATTCCAGCGCTGCCTGAGCCAATATCGAAACAATCTCCGGCCATTATGGATCCACCCCCTGTGCCGGTGGCTTCTGCCCCGACTTCGGATGCCGAGAAGTCGACGTCGTCGAAACCCGCTAGTGTCGAAAGCAACGCGTCCACGACCGGTCCGAAGCCTGTCTTTTCTCTACCATACCGAATGGTTTATGCCGTGGCCACCCAGGACTCGGTTCTTCTCTATGATACCCAGCAAACTACTCCCATATGCATCGTGAGCAACTTGCACCTTGCCACATTTACAGATTTGAGTTGGTAAGACTTGACTCTCCTCCCCCTGATCCGTAGGTACCTTTCTAACCAGATATGCAGGTCGGGTGATGGATCGACTTTACTTATTTCGTCGTCGGATGGATTCTGTTCCACGCTCACATTCGCACCAGGCGATCTGGGCCAAGAATATAAGGGAGAGATGGTAGGCGCGAAGAATGCTTCCTCGACAGCGACGGGCACTTCCTCTAACCAGCCAACGCCGTTGCCTACGCCAACATCCATCTTCGCACCGCCTTCGCCCTACCCAGGTCACCAGCATCGAAATTCGGGCACGTCGTTTGCTGCTCCATCGCCGTCGCCGACAACATCGTTTGTCGGTGTGCGACCCCCGTCACCGACGCGTTCCAACTCGGCGTCGTCCGTAGCCACGCAAGCTTCTGTCATGAACAATCCGCCCCTCATCGGTGGAAGTGTGCCTAGCCTCACGGCTGCCAGTTCGAGCAAAACTATGGGGGTTCCCCTGACAACTCCACCCGAGACGCCAGCAAGCACCAATGTGGTGGCCGGCGTCAAGAGAGATGCGTCGGAGAAGGACGGTGAGGAGACCAGCGGACAACCTAAGAAACGCCGGGTCGCCCCCACGCTCATATCAGAGCTAAGATGATTATAGATGATGATGATGGAGAAGAACTCCATGTAAAAGTGTAACGGGCAATACGGGCAGTCAGAGACATGGCGTAGGGTTGGCGTTTGGGAGTGTAACCGATACGGGGAAATCAATGTTTGCTTTTCACGACTATTTGGTCGTGCGAAAAGGGGGGGTATGACATGCCGCTTGGTCGTCTGTGATCCTCTATCAGTTGAGATCAACCAAGCTGCCAGCATGCATACCCTTTCTACGTGCTTATGTTCTAATGGCTGAAACGGCGCAAATGCCAGGAGTTCGGAAAAATATCAATGTGGTTAAACAGCAATATGATTGATTACCTTGTCTGTCTTTGTGTTTATGATTTGATGAGTTCATGCTTGGAGTCATCTAAATCCGAAATATATAGCTATGGCTTGAGAGAAATAGTTATATAGTAACCATCTCCGCCACAACTGCGGATATACACTTTCCCATCTCCAGACAATCTCCCACGTAGACCATCCACTAGCATCTCAGTATGCCTTACTACGCACCCACACGACAACCATTCACTCCGTAGACCCCTACTTCAAACTGAGCCTCAAACCTCACATTGCACCGCCTACCATCCATTCACACGTCCAGAAATCTCGCCGCAGCAAACTCGTTGCAGAAATGCGTTGTCAAGGACCTCAAGATGACGTGAGATCCAGATCCATGGGGCCCACCGTCCTGCATGCGGATCGGATCCTTAAGACGCATTCCTACCTTGTTGTGAGGGTTTTACGGACGAGGATTTACGGACGAGGTGAGAGGATTTACGGACGAGGTGAGAGAGTTTACGGGCGAGGTGAGAGAAAACAGTGGAAGAGGAAATGGTGAGAGGAAAGGGTCTCAGCACAGTCATGACCGAGGTGAAGCGTGAATTTGATCTCGTGGTGGGTTGAGGCTGGAGACAGAGGCCGAGCGGAAAGGAGATAGAATGGAGTATGGAGATAGAATGTAGAATGGAGGGAATAGAGGGTGAAAGGAAGACGCGCATGAATCTTGTTTCGCGCGTTTCAGTCTCTCGGGAGGGCGAATTCCAAATCGGCTCGTCTCCAACTTCAACATCTACCTATCTGCCTCCCTCGTCTCGACGAATACACTAAGATCTGATAGCAAGAAGACGAATACACTAAGATGAGATCAAGAATGACTTCATTCTCGGAATCCCGTCTACCGAGTTCTAAGGATTAGTTAGATAGGGCTGTTGTGGGCCATAGACAAACCGACCGAACGTAGGACGAATCCAGCGATCCCTCAAAACGGCTGGGGATGGCGAAGCCCAAATACCTACCTACCTACAGAATAGGCAACAGTGCAGTAGGTAAGTGAGCGGGAACAGCCCCTCTGACGACTTACCTAGTATCATGACAAGCAAGACCCGTAACGAAAGAATCCACCAATTCAGTTGAAAGCAATTCTGACGCGAGACCGATGACGGGATATCATCTCATTGGCACGAGAACGAAAGCTGAGCGGATTCGGCTCACCTGAATGAATGAACGTCAGAAGATCTTGCGTTCCGATCCTGCGCTGGAACGGTAGTAAGTAAGTGTGTGAACACGCGGATCTCACGAGGCAGTTTTTTACTTTATCAGCTCCTCTGTAAAAGAATCACTCCTCGTGAATCCATTAAGTTGGTTTGACATGTGCGACGGCAGGCAGTGTTCCGTAGGACAAGACAACAAAAAGCCGCCGGGGTCCACAGTACATCCATCCGCAGGCAGCACTGTCCCTTAGCCCGGAAGTGTGGGGCCCGTACTAACCCGATGAGAGCCGTAGCGCGGCCCCGGTCCGGGAGCGGCTATCTCGCTGGCTCCGGGGGATGGACCGCGCTCCAATCAGTCGGCACGTCGAATATTTCTGGACGGTTGTCAACGCAAACTCGAATCCGCTAGCAGTTGAAGGAATTAGCATCGGTTCGTACGGGAAAGATGGATGGAATTATGCAATGCGAGCATTTCGGTTTGACGGTTCCGAACTCGTGATGCACAAGTGTGAGGGCTGATTGATTGATCCCACCCGTAGTAATACAGCAGCAGCGTAGGTGGAGGCTGCGACTCCATTGCCATCTTGGGTTGCAGATGATTTTATTTATCTAGTCACCATGTAGGTAACCCGTACAACGTCAGCGACACTTTGCAGGGATAGGTATGAAAATAGCACATGAAGCTGTGCCGATGTCTCGATTGCGCTAGGTTATGAAAGATGTTGGCACGGAATTGCAGCCCTGCTAAAGTAGTCAAGACGACTGCACATGTCTAGCGTACTTGGCATCGCGAAACGCCTGACAAGATGGATTCGTTATGCGATCGCAGAAAAACACCTCGAAGTTGATGAAGATCCGAGGTAAATCTTAATTCGATCTTCACGATTACAAAATACAAAATCGATTAATGCCTCAAGAGTGTCGTATTAGCTGTATTTAAGCAGCACTGCATCGCCAGCGTTGCCCAATAATCGAGAGCACGTGCATCGCAGACCATGTCGCTCGTTACCCGCGCCGTGACCGTTCCCTCCTCCAATGCCCAAAAGGTGGGTCCGTCACGGATTCCTAGCGTCGTACCTGACTAAGAAACGGAGCACCTGGCTAATCCCTATCCGATCTAGCGCCGCCCTCCGCCACCAATGAGGACTCGACAAAGCTGCAGGTACAGCCGAATTGGAGGTTCCCACGAACCCGTGCAACCTGTGACGCAACGCAATGCAACGCGCGCAAACCCCTTCTTTTGCATCCTTCCCAGACCGGGAAAAGTAATGCGCAGCGCACGATGATCCATCCGATGGGGGATTCAGGATTCGCTCTTCGAGAATGTTATAATAAGAAAATGGATAAATTCTCAGACTCCTTCCAGAAGAATGAGTGGCATCATGGCACCAGTCGCCTTCACCGTTTTCTCTTCTCTAGTTCATATTCGTAACTTTATTTCGTCGTGACCCTCCCTCGTTTTTATTCGTATTTTCTCGTCATTCACAATTCATTATTCGTTCACATCTCGGCGCCAACCATTTCAGTTGAAGTTTGATCTTGGTCTTCTCAATTTCGACAATTCTCTCTAGTCACTACTTCTCTCGTATTCATTACAACTCCCAGTCGCATTCGGTCTCCCTCGAATTTTCAGAGTCGTCGCGACAACAATGCATTTCTCGACGGCAGCAATCCCGCTGGCCCTCGCCTCGGCAGTCTTAGCTGCGCCAAGAGAAGTCGCGCGCAATGATGCGCTCGACCTGTCGCAAACCCTCCTGCGACGCGCCGCGCCCAACAGTCCATCCGGCGACTATGCGCCGTCGAACGTCAACTGTCCCTCGACAAAACCCACAATCAGAGATGCCACTACTCTCTCGTCCTCGGAGACAGAGTGGCTGAAGAAGCGCCGCGCCAACACGATCGACCCCATGGTGAAGTTCTTCCAGCAGGCCAATATCACCGGTTTCGATGCCGCGCATTACGTCCAATCGAACTCGCACGATTTCTCCGTTGTCCCCAACATCGGTATTGCCGTGTCCGGAGGTGGTTACCGTGCGCTCATGAACGGAGCCGGATTCATCGCCGCAGCCGATGCCCGGACCCCTGGCGCAACCGATAAAGGTGGTATCGGCAACCTCCTGCAGGCCTCAACTTACCTCGCGGGTCTATCTGGCGGTGGTTGGCTCGTCGGTTCCATCTTCGCAAATAACTTCTCCACCGTCGTCGATCTGCGCGACGGCCACCCTGGATCGGCACTATGGCAGTTTTCCAGCTCCATTTTCCAGGGCCCCAAGGAGGGAGGAATTGATCTCCTCAACACGGCCGATTACTGGCACGATCTCATCGAGGCGGTCGGCGCGAAGCAGGATGCGGGTTTCAACGTCACCTTGACGGATTACTGGGGTCGCGCATTATCCTACCAGCTCATCAATGCGCCCGACGGTGGCCCGAGCTACACATTCTCCTCGATCGCTGAAGCCCCCAACTTTGTCGCCGCCGATACGCCCATGCCCATCCTCGTCGCAGATGAGCGCAAAAAGGGTAACATGACCATCTCGCTCAGCTCAACAGTTCTCGAATTCAATCCCTGGGAAATGGGCAGTTTCGACCCGACCATCTTCGGCTTCGCGCCGACCAAGTACCTCGGCTCCAACTTCAGCTCCGGCGCCGTTCCAGACGACGGGCACTGCGTCGAGGGCTTCGACCAGTACGGTTTCGTGATGGGAACGAGCAGTTCGCTATTCAACCAGGCTCTAATGGAAGACCTTTCTTCACTCCCAGATTTCGTCTCGGACGCCGTCAACGCGCTCCTCACGGACGTCGATGACGATAATCTCGACATTGCGCAGTGGAAGCCGAACCCGTTTTACCAGTACCACGCCGACACCAACGAAAACGCCGATTCGCAACTCCTCCGCATCGTCGACGGTGGCGAGGTTCGTATCCCCTTCTCAACCAAATACACACTTATACTGACCAAAAAACCAGGACCTCCAAAACATCCCCCTGCACCCCCTAATCCAACCCATCCGTGCCCTCGACGTAATCTTCGCCGTCGACTCCTCCGCAGACACGACAACCAACTTCCCCAACGGAACCGCCCTCCGCGCAACCTCGGACCGCAGCAAAACGCCCATCAGCAACGGGACCCAATTCCCGTCCGTGCCGGACGCCGAGACATTCATCAACCTGGGCCTGAACCAAAAACCGACCTTCTTCGGCTGCAACACATCCGAATTCCCCTCCGACGCCCACATCCCGCCGCTAATCGTCTACATGCCCCTAGCGCCCTACACAGCCTACAGCAACGCGTCGACGTTCGATCCAGACTACACGAACGCCGAGCGCAACGCGTTCATTCAGAACGGGTACAACGTCGCGACCATGGGGAACGGGACCGTGGACGCGGAATGGCCTGCGTGCGCGGCGTGCGCGGTGTTGAGTCGGAGTTTGGAGCGGACTGGTACGGCTGTGCCGGGGGTGTGTAAGGGGTGTTTTGAGCGGTATTGCTGGAATGGGACGGTGGATAGTCGGCCTGTGGGGAGTTATGAGCCGTTGCCGATTCTGTCGTTGACGGTTTTGGGGGCGGGTGGGAGTGTGAAGATGGCTGGGGCTATGTGGGCTATTGTTGGGTTTGCTGGGCTTGTGCTGGCTTTGTAAGCTTGAGAGGAGACTGGACTTGTATATATGGACAGAAGATTCTGTCGGATGTTTGTTTGTGAGATACCCGTGTCGCGATAGAGATCATGACATGCATGATGTGATGAGGATACGGTCGGTCTGTAGATGAGTTCAGATGGACGGGGTATCTGGTAGAGAAAAGACACTGAATGTACGCATTGCGCGTATTCATAACCTCTCGACTTGTGTGTGAGTACCTACCTATTAATGTGCTAACATATGATGTGCATGTCGGTGAGAACTGAGTTGCTTTTCATCGACTTGTATTGCGATCTACTCGTCGCATCAGCAATAGACACCGACACATATCGCAGAAGCGAGATTGATGATTACTTCAGTCCATCCATGCCTTCTATTTTACCAAAATGTGCTTTTGATTCCAAATAAGTGACTCTGGCTGGCTGTAGGCGATACATGCTGGCTTCCGTCATCCCATTCACTCACACAGCTATGCTTACCTTGCTTCTTCTCACCTATCTCACCTATTTATTGTACCGTCCAGGTCTGATTCATGGCGAACAACATCGCGAGGCAGTACGGTAAGTTAGTAAAGCGGACTCACGGTTTCTTCTCATTGTCCTTCCCTTTCTCTCACTGGCATGAGCTCTGGTTTCAACACCGTTATTCATTGACACATTTTATACATCATTTGATTACTTCTCTTCAATTCTTTCTTTAGAACAGATGCTTGAGTAGTCAAAATGAGAATAGCACAACGAAAGTAGAGTGAGTCCGTTCAGAAGGACTTTCTCATGAAATGGTCATGGAACGGTGATGTGATATGGAATTATGAATCGGATGATACCGTTTATGGCCTGGATTAATTATCTTCTGATTCCCCTTCCCTTTCACACCTTGAATGAGTGAGTGAATGAGTGTCCGCCGTCAAGTAACTGAGTGAGCAGTGATGATACC
The DNA here is from genome assembly GCA_028637755.1 of Xylariaceae sp. X170. Classification (NCBI taxonomy): domain Eukaryota; kingdom Fungi; phylum Ascomycota; class Sordariomycetes; order Xylariales; family Xylariaceae; species Xylariaceae sp. X170. Next base: position 25,521 of record JAJFDJ010000132.1, read on the forward strand.
TAAACCGGGATAACCGACTCATCCCCATCGAAACAAATACATCTGAAACCGAGACGGTATACAAGCCTCATGATCTGTAGCTATATAAGTTGTCTAGTTACTAATTGGTTAGATACTACTCAAACGTCAACCCTGAGCTCATCCATCCTCCCAACCTAACCCAGCCCAGCCCATCCATGTTCCCCCTACCACAACCCAGCAATCCCAGCCATCCGCTCTTACAAGTTACCATCCGCTCTTACCATCCAAATCCCCATGCCAATCAACCCAACCCATCCCCCAGTCCCAACCCGGCCTCGCTTAGCAGAAAAGCTCAGGTTGAATCCATTGGTCCCCATTCCCCAGGGCGAAATATCCCCCAGACCCTAGCCGGGACCAGAATCTCACACCAACGGGGTCGGGAGTACGTCCGGTCTGTCTGACGACTTCTGTCATCAAACACATCCCGTCAAGATACGGTATGGCTGGTATGGAATGTACAGATTACAGCGTGCGTCTGCGTCTGCGTCTCCAGGTAGTATGTAAGTCGGTAGGCAGGTATGTTGGTAAACAAGTAGGTATATGTTGGTCAATGGTAAGCAAGAAAGTTCATCCCCCTGATAGGCGCGCGGTCAGACCTGAGCATGCCATCTACTATCCAGCTCATCATCGTACATAGCAGGGGTATCGTACCTACCAGGAAACGGTTGGCCAGTATTTCTCTGCAGCGAATATTGGCCATGGTCCAATCGGCTTGTCTGTGGACCTATTATCTCTAGTACGTATTCCATATATCTGTGTACCTAGGGACGTATGTGTGTGTGTGTATATACTTGCGGGCGATCATGGGTAAAGTTGTATGGACAGGGGATGTCTGGCTGACAGACAGACAGACAAACAGACGGACGGCGTGACGCAACGCGACGCAACGCAGGCCAGGCCGACGGCGGCATGTTGTATGCAGGGTGGTTTATGTGTCTGTATATACGCATGTATGTAGGTATGATGTCAAGAGCGAAAAGGTGAGGCGGGCATGGACTGATTGATGTGCGGGTATGTAGGAAAAAGCAAGCAGAGACGATAACTACAGTAGATAGGGATGGGGACCCGAATAGGAGAAGGTATATCCCGTAACTCTTCAGACGTCTGTCTTCACTATCAATTCAACGCCAACAAGGGATAATATACCAGACAAGGGGTGTATCGCCCCTATCTACGTATCTACGTACTTCGTACGTATCCCCGAGAAGACGCAACTCGACCGGGCGTGTTCAACAGTAGGAAGTCAACCAAGGCCTGGCTGGCCACGACCAGACCTACCTACTCCAACCCGGTATTCGCCGGGCGTGACAGGGTTCCTGCCGCGTGACCTGACGGAGGGAGAACCAGCAGATAGATAACGATAATTTTTGCGCGGCGCGCGATAGGACCTAGGTAAATACTCCTCGCATGCAGATAGGATCGGCAGAGGAGAGAAGACATAAGCAGGCTACGGTGCATGAGGGTATTCGCGAGAAAACGGCGGCGGTGTGTGTTCGTTCCTTCCTTGGCTAGTTCGAGGCGATCACGGGATACTCTGCTGTGTTAAATTTGGCTGAAAAGAAGCTGGACGGAACTGTCACGGGAAGGAACGATTATCCCATGCATTCAGAAGCGAGACAGCCGTCATCTCCATAGTGCAAGACTAGACAGGGCATTCTTGCGAGCGAGGCTAAAAGGATCGAGATGAAGAACGGTCAGCGGAGCTGAGGGGTGTGCCGCCCAAATTCAGGCCAGGTATGAGACCAAGTGAGCATGACAAGTTCGTAATATCGAATAAACAAGGAAGGGCCATGTCGACCGTAAGCACGCAAAACGGGTGTAATATTACGGCGTCATCTCCCTTCCGCGGATCGGAATTTAACACGAAATTTCAAAGAGGCATGTATGTAGAAAGAAAGGGATGGAGAAAAAGGGGGAATCAGTTGGAAAGGAGAATAGAGTTGAAGATATTTACGTTGTAGATTCTGCAATGATAGTTGGCAGAGGATTTTGAACTCTTGATCCTGTTGCTAGGAGAGAGGAAGGAAAGAGTGAAGGAGAAGAAGAGAGAACGAGCAAAAAGATACACCGAAGCCGTCGTTTGTCCAGGCATCTGCCATCCACCACTCTATAACTTCCTTCGATTCCATTCGTCCAGCTCTCTAGATAGAACAAAAGAAACGTCCGTCCAGCGGGCATAGTAGAGTCGATATAGAGTCGATGTAGCCTTGTGTAAGAACCCGTAATCCGTAGATAGACATGCCTTTTCCATTCGTTTGGCCTCCTGTAGTCATCCCATCACCACTACAAGATCGTAAAATCTCTCCTGCTTGACGCCATTCACTCACGTCAATAACCCCTCTCAGTAATCAAAATATCATTTTTCCTACATATCGCGACCCATCTAATCTCCCTCCCAACCAAAGCTTCCAACCAACACCAACCCATATCAATTTTCACACAAAAGTGTCTTCTTAAAACCCATTTTAACATCCCAACAAAAGAAAACAATCACAAAGAAAAGATAACGAGAGTGAATCATCGAAAATACCCCGTCCCCTCAACCTTAACATCCCTTACACCCTCCGGCATCAAACGCAACCACTCAGCCAAATTCTCCATCATCGCCGACTCCTCCCCCAGTCTAAACGACAACGTCAGCATCGTCGGCGCATTCCCATTCTCCACCATTTTTGGCTGTTGTTGCGATGAAGCCGCAGACTGATGCGTAAGCAACGGGAGCGGGGCGAGCGTAATAGACGGGAGTCGCGTATGACCCGCCGTCTGCATATGCAGCGGCGCCAGAAAAGCCGTAGCAAGCCCCTTTTCGGGGTGGCGATCATGAATAAACTTCGGGAAATGCGTGAGCATTTTCGAGTGGAGTTCCGCGGCAGAGAGGGGATGATTCGGGCGATGGTGGATCGTGCGTGCGCGAAGCTGATCGATAAGGGCGCGGGTGAAGAGGCCGCGTTCGAGGAGGTGGGCGTAGTCGTTAGGTGCGGAGGCGGCGATGAGTTCGAGGACGCCCTTGCGACGGACCATTTTAGTCGCCGGGTAGTATGTTGCGTCCATGAGGATGAGGGTGTCTGAGTTTGCTTCTTCGAGGATGTGTTGGATGCCGCTCCAGCGGATTGTGCCGGCTTTTTCACGGTTGCGTGAACTAGTAGTAGGGAACCAAAGTCAGAAACAAAGGGGTTCTTTGCGAATATTGATAGTGGTTATCTCTCACCTCGAGAGCAACATCTCCCAGTTGTCATCCAGGTAGCTGCAGCCGTTGTAATAGACGATCTTCAACGTGTCTCGCGTATCGCTCTTATCGACGAACTCGTTGATGATCTTCGAGAGAAACCGCCATGGATTCGCATACCCGTCTCGCGAAGACGCTGGGATCTTCACGATCTCGGGCACATAGTGATAGCACTTTTGGAACGTATCCGCGAGCTCCTCGACCGTCCTCTCAATATTCGCCTCATGCTCGTCTTGCCAGTAAATCAAGAGCGCATAGACGCTCGTGTACCGACTCCGATACGGCGATGAGAGGACTTTGGAGGCCACGCTCTCGAGCTCATGCTTGATGGATCCGGCCTGCGGTAGTGATGAGTAAGGGGACGCTGCCAGGGGACTCTGGATGGGCAGATGCCGGTCTAGTCTGGGACCGGAGGGCAGCGGAGTCCGGCTCGTCCGTGCTTCGGTCGGTGGGGTCCGTCCTTGCGTGGGTTGCGGCAGAGGAGGTGCCGGTGCCGGGTCAATGTCCATTTCCTGGGAGGTCTGAGCGTAGGGCGGAGGGGGCGGCCTCATCTGGTTCGGCGCCGGACTGATGGGCCGGCCGGCCAGCGTGGCGAGCTCCTGCAGCGGACTCGAGGACCGGTATTTCTGGACCGCCTCTTCCCACGTCATGTTGTGATGGTTGGGATGGCACTTGGAAAGCGATAATCATGTGAGTTCTCTATTCGTCTTTTGCGTTTTCTTTTTTCTTTCTTTCTTTCTTTCTTTTTTCTCTTTCATGTCTCTTCTCTTCTAGGTATTCTTCTTCTTCTTTTTTCTTCTTCTCATCCTTCTCCTTGCTCATGTCGATTGAACATAGCATACAATTATTTCTTTCATAGAATCATACCCCCAAAAGAGCCATAGTCATATAGAAAGTCTCATCGACTTAAGAAAGATATCAAGAATGAATAAGATATAAAAAATGAATGAAAAGACTTACAGCAACCCGTCGTCTTCGACAATCCTGACAAGCGCCTAGTTTGCGGATGAGTGCCGCCTTCTCCCTCTGCGCTGCCGACAGCGGCCCGGTGCGTCGGCGACTGGCGCGCCGGTGACTCGAGATCTCGGCGCCATCCTTGACGGAGAAGATGGACTGCGACGACTCGACGCTGTACCCGGTGGCGACGGTGTCCGCCGAATTGGCCGTGACGGCCGTGGTGTCGGAAGCATTGGTCGACGTGCTGGAAGCCGTGTTTTTCCTCATGGGCGGCGACGACTGCTGATGACTGACGGCGTGTTGATAGTCCGCGTGGTTCTCTAGCTTCAAGGGCTCGGGGTGTCCAAGGTGGGCGGCGTGGGCCAGGCGAGGCTGCTGGGGAGTCTCGTAGACATGTTGAGGTCTATCATCGGTCTTGGTGCTTTTGGGGAACGACTCTGCCAGGGATGGGGCCGGATGCATGTCGTTAGGCACTCCTCTCTATCAAGTAAGTGCTTTTTGGAATAGCTACCTCATACTGAAGCAAGACGGGTGGGCCACGTTGGTTGATCGCGCGCTCTGGCTGGTCTGCGGGCGATGGCACTGTATGTCTGGTACTGGCCCCCGATCTGTTTTGTCTTGTCCTGTCTTGTCTTGTCTTGTTCTTTTTTTTCTTTCTTTCTGCCCGCCCCCCTGGGCCTCTCGCTTGCTTTCGCTTGCTTCGCTGCTTGCTGCTCGTTTAACAAGTCTCGCCCGTCAACAACCAAACTCGGGTTGTCAAATCGAGGCCCAATGCTGACGGACTGCGTGTCTAACGTTGGGCTGTCATACGACAACAACGACTGGCAACGGCACCACTGCAACTCAACTGCAAACTGCAAACGCCGATGGTGTAGGTATTGGGTGCTGCGAGTGCCTGGGCAATGGCGCCGAGTTGTTTTTTGTTTTGCTCCCACAGCTGCTCAGAAGGGTAATAATGGCCAAGAGGACGAATGGGGAGAGAGAGAGGGACGTGTTCGTTGGGCAGAAGTTGGAAATACCTAAAGTAGGAATACCTAAAGTAGTCGTAGGGTCTCGTCTCGTCTCGTCTCGTCTCGCGAGAGGGCCGGGTCGAGCAGACGGAGAGCGTCGACGGGGGAATGGTATGCTGTAGACGTAATGTAATGCCTGCTCTCTTTTCCTATCGTATGGTTCCAGACAGAAACTGAAGGCTATCGCGGGTATGATGCTGCATGCAATGCGGGTAGGCCACTACCATGCCACGGTCTAGCTAGTAGTATGTACGAGTATGTAGTAGGAGTGAGCGTCAAGGAGCATGGACGGGCAGCAGTGCGAGTAGCATGTAGGTACATCGGCTACGTGGTTCCTCGCGTGTTTCTCTGATCTACCTATCGCTCAGAAAGGCGAGGGTCTCATGCAGGTCTATATAAGTGGTTATGTACGGGGGCCCCGGTACCAGATATGATACGATGGTGCTCAGAGGCCTCGACACCACATGGTTGTACGAGGAAACCGGGAGCTGTCGTGTATAGTGCCAGGTAGGCAAGTCGAGGTGGTATACAATACCTTGGGGGGAGCATCGAATCCCCTGTAGCAGAGGCAGCTTGGCATGGGGACCCATCAGTCGAGAGAGACGACCGACCAGGTATGGGGCGTTGTCTACCTTGGTACGGGCGAGGTTTCTCTTACGCGACTCCGGGAACTATTCGACTGGGACCGAGTCGACTCGACATGACGGGGGACGGTCGACTACGATACTACTGGGTAGTCTGTAGGTACCGGTCTAGGTGGAATGAATGGGGACTGGATGTGGATAGGAATGGGCTCTCCGTTAATGACTCCACGGAGTGTGTGGGTAACAGGATGTAAGGTAGCGAAGGAGGTACAGATGGGGAGGTATTCTTTTGTTGGTGTTAGTATGAGGGGGCTTGGGATCTGCCATCGCCCGTCTAATAGAGATCTCTTTTTCAACGGTTTCGATTAGTTGCGCCGGCTCATCGCTGCTATGCAACTGTGAGGTGCGAATACAGGATCCAGATAATGCGTATATAATTCTGATTCATATAATACCATTATATCTACAACAGCATTCTTTACGCCAAAGAGGTTGATAGAGAACGACATGGGGGTCGACAATTGATGAGTAAACGGTCAAAGGCCTCGTGTACTTGTTGTGGAGATGATCGGAGGCGAGATACAAGACAGATATCTGCTCGGACACTTAACTGGAGTCACTTAGCTACGAAGTACTTAGTCGGCTGTATGGGAGAACGAAAGAGCGAATCAGCTGCATTAGCTTGAGGTGGGCAAAGTAATGGCGAGATGGCCATGACATGGTCATGCCCGTGGTCATGGCCCAGCGTCTGAAACGGGGGCTGAAAGAGCGCGAGCTCGAGGGGACCCTTCGAAACCAATTGCCTATCATGGCATGCGAAGAAGGTGAAGTGACGGCTTCCTGCTGGATTCCGCAGGCCGTACATATTTTAGCAGCGGGACCGATCTCGAGGCCCGCTTGCGAGATAGATCACAGCCAGTTATAGGGCATCGGCATGCTTGTGGCACAGATGACATGCCTTAGTACAGCTAGGGGAGCAGATATAGCGTGCCTATAGTACGATGATGTCTTTCTATAATCCGTAGTTACCGATCAACTTCGACTCTGAGTCTGAGTCTTTATTCATACCTAGGAGTTATAACTTGTGATGTTACACAGTAGGGACTTCAACTCATCAACGCTCCAAGTCAGTCTGACAACCCGGAATCTTTACAGCCGGGAACGAGTCTAGAGAACTTCTAGAGACTTCCGAATGGTAACTCGTTACCCTGGCCGTAACTTAGCCTAATCCAACCTAGCCATTACCACATTGCGACGGCTGCTTATGAGTCGACCTGGGCACGTCGTTTCGTGAAGAGCGCCAGGTTATTCCGTAATAATTCATACTCGTGGGCGTAGGTAGTATAGAGAGAGAGTCATCAGGTAACAGTGGTTGCGGAATATTAACGTGTTCCGAGGGTTATATTAACTGCAGAGTGATAATCCACTCTTCGAACTACCTACTCGTAAGTAACATATGGAATACTGCTGACCAGTTGTATCTACGATTCGACTTACGACCGGATGTAATCCGCAGCAATACGTCGCCAACTGCTGAGAGATCGGCCCTTTCCTGTCAAGATTGACGGGGAAAAAGGCGATCTTCACCTCGCGTCTCGAGTGTCGGTCAAGAAGACGACAACAATCAAAAAAATTTTACAAGCAGAAACATCGGGACAACCGCGCATCTCTTTCTTTTTTATTATTTTCTGCTCGGGCTACGGCGGATGTGACCTACCAATTCCAGGTATGATAGTAGTAATAATATAATAACAGACAATAATAAAAAAGGTATCCAATACCGTCTCGTCGCGCACGCGAGCGCAGACTCGCAATTTACCAATCACGGCCAATGCCGGCATAAACAAGCAGAGCATGCAGATGGATTGACCGACCATGGGCAGTCGACGTCTCCTTACGACATACGAGTACATCCTCTATTCCATACAACCGAGTACTTCGTACATCGTCTCTCTCCTGCAGCAGGCGTTCCGTTCGGCCAGTTTCAGGTCACGACCGCACAACAGACAACTCTGGGAGACACCCAAACCGGCTGAAGAAGCGGACGCGATGGCATCGAACGCGGGGCCTGCTAATAAGAAGCAGCACTAAGACTGCACGTGTGAGTCTGTATGTGTCTGTATGTACGGAGTACGAAGTGTTCCGTACTTGTCGCGGACTAGGTCTGCGCATTCTCTGGATCGACGGCGTAGGGATAGCGATGCAGCTGCAACACTGACAATAGTGTCGGCGTAGAGTATTACATGGCATTAGCATTAGCAGCAGCCGTGGCATGGGCATGGGCATGGGCATGGATGCCATGTTAATGTACGAGTACATGTACGAAGTCATCCGTACGCACATATCGCCGCAGCAGCAGCAGCAGATAATAATATGGAGAGGCAGGCGGATGTCTGTCTGTATGCATGCATCTGCTGCTGCTTCTTCTTCCTGCGTCCACTTGGGCTTCCCTGTTTTCTTCACGCAGCACATTCTGCTCTGCCTCTGCCTCTTCTCTCCACTTTCTCCTTGGCCCCCCACCGTCGACTCACAGGTCAAAGTCAGGTCAGGTCAGGTCGCTTTCCTGCGTGCTGCTCGCTGCTGCTGCTGCCGCCGCCGCCGCTGCTGCGTTTCTGCTGCGCCACCCGAACATGCCAAAAGATATTCGGCCAATAGAAAAATCGAGTCGACGGTTTCCTCACAGCACATTCGCTGGTTCAACCGAGGACACGGTACAGGGAAGGGGAAAAACTGGCCCATGTCCCATGTCCATGTCGCCATGTCCCGGCCAAGTGATAATTTCTTGCCTTCTTTTCTTTCTTTCTTTCTCGCCTTCTCTCTCCAGCAACCAGGCAAGCCCAACGCAGGCCAAGCCGAACGAATGGTACGCTAGTTCCATCCCCATCCCCTCAGATCCTTCCCTCATCACCGTGACGTTTTTATTATTATTTTTTTTTCTCGCTCGCTCATTAGACCAGGAACTTTTTCGTTCAGGTCGGCCGGCCCCGGGTCGACATGATTCGCCCGTCTCCTGCCTGGGCTTGATGCACATTGCCTGTCATCTGATGCCCACTTCTCACCAGCCCGAAGCTTGATTGCGGGCTTGACTATCAAACAGTAGCCGTATTTCTCTTCTCGCTCGTCCATGTATGTATACATACATTTGATAATATAGTAGTAAGTAAGTATTCTGTAAAGTAGCAGCATGCACGAGGCATCCCGTACCAGGCTTGCGTCCACCGAGTGCCAGCCTGCTTATAATCTCTTCTCCTGTATCGTCTCGTCTCATCTCGTCTCGCTTTGTCTCTCACACCATGTGCGTGGTCAGCTTCCGGCTTCACCTGACCTGACCAACATCCCGACCGAGGGAGTGGCGCCAAGAGGTCCCGTCATCTGTAAGTACAGAGTATTACTTGTCAATACCCATCTGATAATACATACTATCGGGTTTACCGCGCTGCTTCATAATCGTTGCTGCATGGCGAGACGCAGACAGCATCCACGCACACCATGGATGGGGTTCCATTCGCTAGATACTGCCCTCGGTGAAGTTGATAAGTCATTGTATTCCCTCCCTCGCACTCCGTACTTCGACTTCCCACATCCCACCTACCTAACCCGATACGACGAGTTTCGGTCACAGACATTCTTTTCTTCTTTTCTTCCAGCACTATACCTATCCAGAAAACAGGTAGGTAGGTCATCCAGATCCCTGCGCCCTCTCCAACTCGTATGTCTTCGCCGTCTTTCCACCACTTCCTATTCTGTCCTCAGTTGCAGCATAGTCTATGTAGACCTCTCTTTCCTTCTCCCCTTCTCGTCACCTTTCATGATCCATCCACCTACCTACCTACCTACCTACCTACCTACCTACCTACCTACCTACTCTTTTCTCCCTCACTCACATCAAAAAGGATCACAATCCTTCCAGCCCCCCACCGTAGACCGTAAAATCGCTACTAAAACCTGTACGTTCTCCGTTTTTCTCCCCTCTTTGGGCTCGAGGTGTGCAAGCAAGGTAAGGCACGCGGACGACTAGAGAAGGATTCATACCCAACAAGCACGTACTGCGTGCCTACACTAGCCCTCTAGGAAGAATTGTCCGTAGTAATGGGGCGGGGATACGGAAGACCTTGGGTTGGATGCCGAAATGAGACGGGCCCCAGTAGACGGCGCAACCTCCTTCGTAAGCATGGAGCTGAAGCAAGCAGCAGCAGCAGCAGGGCGACTCGTGAGGATCGCCCGACAAAAAAATAAGACAAAAATGAAATAAAATCTCGCGGTCAGAGGGTCGGTTTCGGGTTAGCAACCCATATTCCTTTCTTGCGTGCGAGAAATAAATAACAACGCTATGCCTTAAAAATCGGAGCGCGTTAATTGTTTTCTTCCGTGGGGCCGTAACGAAGCAAGAAGAAGTTTTCGAGCCAATCCCGAACTGTCTGCTTCTGGAAGGTCGGTGGAACAAAAACGAATAGAATGGTTGTTTCTGTCTCGCTCGTCCTTGTTTCCCCCCTTCTCTTTTCGGCAGCTCTTCACCGAGAACCCGGGCCGCACGCGCCCACTACTTACTGACAAAAACATAAGACAATAACTAGGTACTATAAACGCGCGCGCTGTGACAGACATCGTCATGCTGCATTTCGCAGAATCCGGAAGTCCAGGTACCTATAATAGGATAACAGGGTCCCCACTACCATTTCCTCAATGTCACCCACCCCTCTTCGCTGTCCTTTTGAGACTGTCAGCCCTCTTTTTCTCGTTTTCAGGGTGAATGGGTGAGAATAACATGTGGACGATCGATCTCGCCTGACCATAACCACCCCACGCGCACAACCCGCCCGGTCTACCTACTCGTACCAACATGCAAGCTCGACTGCATGGTTAGTTAGGTGCGAGACACGTTCTCTATAAGCGTGGTAACCAGTGAGAAGGATGAAGGAAGGCTTAGTTGAATGACCGGTGACGAAAAGAGTACTTTGAACGGAATAGTCTATTAACATCCGGAATGACTTACGGCGGTTAACAGAATATATCTCGTTCACAGGAAGGTGCAATACGGACTCTAACAAGGCAAGTACGGAACACAGACGGCAATAAACTGGAAGGTACTACGGCAATAAAAACAAAGAAAGCGACAACGAGAACGGCACACCTATGCGCTCCTGGTATTGTATGCTCCCCACACGAGACGGGGGCACGCACGCCTGAGACACCGAGTCACCTCCGCATGACAGTTCCGTGCTCCTTCTCCTGATTGCTGTTCATGCGCCGAAATGAGACATGCATTTAACAAAGAAAACATTTAACAAGGAAAAGTATTTAGCCCGTTTCTCGGTCCTCTTTATATCATTAGTAAGAGAGGCATGTCGAATACACCCCGTCGCAACACAGACAACAACAACCTTGATGAACAACCCCTCCTATGCTGTGTCTGTGTCCTCCCCACAGCGGGCCGACAACCCCCACTACACGGCCGAGGTCAGGTCGTCCAGTCCTGACGAGACTCCCTTGCTCTGTAAAGAAATCATCGTCGACCGGAACGATTACGCGACAGTCAGATCGACGCCTAACAACGAAAAACCATTCTTACTGCTCAAAAAGGAGGATAAAATGTATATCTTTAGAAACACATCCTCGAGGTTACACTCCCTCTTCCCTCCGGAATAAAGCGAGGTAAACAGAGGGTAATATTCCGTCCGTCCACATCAAGGAAAATTAAAAAAAAACAGCTCAACTCATGACCTACCCGCTCCACCGACTACAACTGCAACCCTCGTTTTCGGGGGTTTTTGGCACGAAAAGAGATTCTTACCACACTTATTCCGTAGCAAGAGAATACGGAGACATGAGAAAAGGTAGGTAGAAAGACGAAATAAGTAGAAAGACGAAAACAAACCCGAGACGAAATGAATCCGTGGCTTGCATTAGTCGTTCTAAGTAAGATAGAAGGTATCCAGTTCGTAACGATACCTCACCATGATCTGTACTTGTACGAAAAGACTTCCATCACGGAGAATCCCCAACTGACAAGTGACACTACAACCATACCACCACCTACATACTACTATCTACTTCGTACCAGACATGTAAACCCGAGTTACATCAAGCCCAAGTATTTAGCACGAAAAAGACCTCGGATTTCGGTGTACGTACGGTGAGAAACGAGCGAGAAGACGCCATGTGACCTGTCTTTCCATCTCCATCCATCTCCATATCCACTTCGTACCTCATATCATCTGTGATAATATCGCGACATATGTAATGTACCTTACAGTTACTTCAAACCTCTCCCGACGATCCAGTCCAGTTCCCAGCCTTTCCGTACCAGTCTACCTGCGTATCGCGTGAGTATCATACCTCACAACCACATCCCCCGGTCCCATAACCAAACCAAACCAAACCACAAACCCCCTCAACCCGGCTCAAAACATTCTTCTTCTCCATCATTCCATTCCATGCAAGAGCAACGGGTCTTCCATCTCCCCTTCCATCTTCTTTTCGTTCCCTAGCACCGTACACATTATTCCCGGTCCTCCACACAACCATACCACCCGGTACAAAACGTCACCGCCAAGCATCCATCCAGGTGACGTCAGATTCCCTTCTCGAAAACAGCCGTCGATCATAATTCCACCTACCTACCTACATTCTATAAAAAAAGACAAGAGAAACGTAGTGTCGTATCCCCCCTCGCGCATCTCCGTGCACCCAAATCTTCCCCTTCTCTGTTCCTCACCACGTTTTCGTCCTGCGACGTAATAAAACGAGCTGAAGACGGGAGAGAAGGAAAGGAAAACATCCAATCGCATCTCAGCAAAGGTCAGGAAATATTTGCGACGGGCGGGATTACTTCCATCACCGCTTTCTCATGAAGCGCCATGTATGATTGTATCTATACAGAATGAGTGAATGAATGTAATGAATGTAATGAAAAGTAACGAAGCAATGAATAATGAACACACCCAAACAAATCGCCTCATTATGCAAAACGGTCTTCCGTCCCTCCATCGGGGCTCGCTCGCTTGCGCCTCCCACCTCCTACCCACCACATACATAACATCGCCCAGTCGCATAGAATACGCATCGGCGTTTGAATCGCCCACACTCAAGGTAACAATATCAGTATGTAAGTATGTATGATACCGTACCCTACCGTCGGAGCCTCCAACTGAGACAACACACCACGAACGCAACGGCACCAGCAAGAGCAACGGCAACAGTAACCCAACCCCTCTTGCCTCCATCGTCATCATCATCATCTACCTATCCCTGAATACGGAGTTAGGTGAATGGTACGGTAACATGTCTCTCTCCATGACCTTGATAGACAGATGCATACCTACCTTGATAGATACATACCTCCAACATACCTCCCCTCGTACATGCCAATCTCACCAACCACGTGCTACTCGCTTGACTGCTCGCCTCATTCCCTCCCCTGTCCATCACTCCGTGGCGATTCAGCCTCGATTCCGATCATTCAACCCATACCCGCTACCAACCAGCCAGCTAGCTAACCAACCCATGATGATCGTCCCCATACGAAACCAACATAGACCCCTTCTCCTCGTCCGGCGCCTACACTAGTCCCAACGCAACAACGAAGGCACGCCTTCACCAAGCTAAGAACATGTGCGTGCGTGTGCCCCTAATGCACGCGACAGCCCGACACAACCATGGCTCCCATGAAGCGTAAGTAATACCTAGTCCTAGAGAGCCAGCCAGGGCAATCTACCGTCCGTCCCGTAATATGAGACCCCTCACCACACGCGCAACGTGCCGTCGAACCCGGATGCGAAGAATCCGGCAACCGAGCCGAGCGAGACGAGCGCGAATGCACTGCACTGCATGTCTTGACCGCTTCTCGCCGTCCTCGAATATGGATGGAAACAGGAAACAAAAACTGTCAGCGATGGAACCTCACCCCGTGACGATCCAAATCCTGAGACAGCCCGTTTGCCGTCACGCGTGAACCCTTCCCTCATTCATCTCATCCTAATATCGCTTCTCTACACCATCCAACCCCAACCCAGAACCGAACACATGAAGCACGCCCCCCTTTTCCCTGCATCATTCATCCATCCAAAGGTGTGACGAGGCCTCGAAATTTCTCGAACCAGTCCCAACACATCTGCAACCTTGGCTCCTGCCCACACACCATAACCAAGTGGAAACCATCTCAACAACGGACAGACCGAGGAAGTGAGCTCGCGACATCAGCGCAAAAGAAAAAAAGCATCCGTCTCCGTATGAGGTCCGATCATCGGCGACGATCCGCGCTATCGATGGTCATTCCCGTACCGAAGAGTACATACCCAGTCTAGGTAGCTGACCAGGATCTACCGAATATTGAGCACTAATGTCGTGGAAGGAATGCGTACGTTGCCGACGCATGTATCTCGCTTTGGAATCTTGCGCCCGCAAGCGAGATGTGGCCTATCGAACGAGCAAGCAAACCGACTCGTATCGCAAATCGTGTAGACTTCTTTCGTAGTAGCACTGCGGTCTGACCTTGAACTCGACGATGCCTCGGTGAGACTCGCGTGAGATGAACAATGTAACCCCGCCAAGGCATCGATAGGCAAGTTCCCTCGTGCGCAGAACTCTCTTCCCACTCCTCGCTGCATTTCCGTGACTTTCCTTCCTTCCTTCGCCATGTAGGTATGTATTATAGCGCGGGTTTCATTATGGCGAACTTCGGCGCGAAACGCCTCAAATTCAACGACTGGGCGTTGCCAGCCCGCCCGCCCGTCCATGCAGTGTCGCACGTGTGTATGTATACGCATGCCGCACGTGCCGGATCCCGGTCTATAAGGCGATGATTATATATCCACCATGGGCTGTGATAATTTGTAAAGTATTCCGTACCTGTGGCGAGTTGTCTGTGTTGTCTGTATTGTATGTGTAGGCATCATGGATGTATGTATTCCGTACACATATACCATCAATCTGTAGGAATACCACAGGGTCGATACAGCAGCACCCAGTCAAAAGAGTCTGGCGAGCAACAGGCAAACTGGCTGCTGCTGATTTCGGAGATGAAGATGAGAGACATGCATTCGTGGTACAGATCAGGATATGAGATGTGGCGAGACGAGAGGGTGAGAGCTGCATCCCAGGTGTGCCCACCGCGAGCGTGTGCCCTCATCGAAACATAATCAGACAGCATTGGAAGAGAGATAGATAAAACACACGTGTACAATAATACACTCGTACGTATTTCGTATGTCAGTTCGGAAGACAGTAAGCCACCATCATGAATGCCAAGCCGCCACAATAACTGCCTTGCATGGCAGACTGTGAGTAACAGATGTACGATATGAGTGAGTCAATCAATACGGAATACCAACGAAGACCGTCTGCTCATCGCATACCCAAATAATCGTAAGTTGTGTTGAGGCTGTGAACATGCGAATCGTATGAGCAATAACGTCGGATGACATAGGTGATTCCTGAAATCGCAGAAAGGCAAGCCGTAAGTCCCGGAAGTCGCCGTTCTCATCATTTGCGTTTGCGGCAGAGACAGCATTGACTCGAGCAGCCTTGCAATGGAATCGCGGTTGCACTGACAGCTTCCGATCTTCTGTCGTCCATATGCATCATTGGACTGCTGAAACCGTATTCTCATGTCTCCCGTCTGGTAACGTGTCTTCTGTCTAGGGATGAAGTTGGAAAGACACGATACCACTCCTAATAGCCTTCATGCGAAAGGGTTTCAAGCAGCGAACCTGATCTCTGAGGAAGAAGCCATCATTGTCCCGCCGGAGGGGCCACGAGGGTGGTGCGATCCTTTGACCACTTCAAACCGTCAAACACTATTCGTCAGAAGACCCATATGCAGAAGCCAAGTCCTCACAGCTGTATTTGGCCAACACTTCGAATACGCTGAGAGGATTGGGCCATGCGAGATTCTGACAAACGGAAGCATGACTGGCCTCTCCCACGTACGACCGACAGGACGGGATTCATCATGCTGTCAGATCTCGACTGTCTAGGAGAAGAACAAGATGACAGGCCTAAAAATGTTCGAGTGTTCATACACTCGAGAGCTCTCGTCGAGACACATAGAACACTCTAGCGGCGACAGCGCTCGATAACTCTCAGCCTCAACCTTGCGATCAGACCTCGTATACTGACGCTGCCTTAAACAACGGGACATAGACCCCTAAAAGGGGCATCAGTCGACTCCGGCTTACCGGCTTGCAGGTCAACAACCTAGAGCCCAGCAGCCGGCGACCGTCGCTCGTGTACGAACATTCTGACATTCATGCCGTCCATTTAGAACAATGAGTCGCCTTGTCGTGAATCCCTCGTTGATCTCGAAAGACTGCTGAATCCATGAACCGGAGTGAGGAGAAAAGGGTGCAGTGCTGTCGTGGCCCGTGGGCCCTTGACGTAATCCATCCATCCATCGGATATCAGCCAGGAACGCCGTGTCTTTACCTACCTCATTCTCCGTATTAAACCCGTGAATTCCGTACCGTGTTCTGTATTCCGTTACCGTATTTCACTTCACTTCCCCCGTGCCAAACCATGCATCCAAAACCCCCAAATCCAGACAAATGAGCGCAACTGCACCATCAACCCCTCAAACCTTACCGTCAAACCACAACGGTTACAACATGTTGCCGAGATGGGAGGAAGATGTCGAATCGCTGTCCGTATTGAATACGGTTTAGTATTCCGTTCATGAGTTTAGGTGGGGAGACTGACCCGCTAGTTCAGAAGGGGCTAGCCAATCGCCGCACTCTCAATTCTGCAGTCTGGCATCACCTGCCACAGCCGGCAACTAGAAAGAAAGTCTTCAACTCCTTGACAAGACTCTCAGATATTACTACCGCCATAAACTCTACACGATCTCGAATGTCAATAACCTGTGTCTCGTGAGATCGTGAACCCACAGAATCTAGAGCGCACTCATTCCCAACGAAGCATCGATCAGTTATGGATGCCGAGCGATTCCCATCTTACCAAATTATCACGCGTATTGCCGGCGACCTGCCAGACGTAATTCAGACCTGCGAATATGAGAAAGATTACCTACCTGATCTTGAACATGTTCATACCTTCTGGACGTATCTGCCGATCCTTTCTCAGTCCAATATCTCCTTCTCAGTGATATTTGGACTTGTATGCTCGTCACAGTCTAGGGACATGATACTGTAAACAGACAGCAGACAATTAGAAAGAAGGTATCGGTTCAGTCACTAACTTCACTTCATCAAATAAAAGCATTGCGAATTATTGATTAGGCAATTATCTCATCATGATTCGATATCCTCATTGTCGATGCCTAACTCTCCCTCAACTCTGCAGAATAGCAAGGGGTAGATAAGACCATACAGTCGACTACAAGTTGTGAGAAGCCTATCCTGCATAGCTAGCTAGCATTAGGTCGGGAAACGACAAGGATACCATCTTCATCTCAAGCAAGTTGAACCCCTGAGCGCATGATTAAGGGTTCTTATCCTCCACCTACGACTATGAAAGCGGCTTCGCCGCGAATCCGAGCTGTGTATTGCCTCCGTGAAACACGATGAACTGCGACTTGAGGAATACATCACCGTAGATAGCGAATGGTAAATCCGACGGAGCCGCTTGAATACCTCCGAAGCACGTAGTAGCGTTTTCGAAGGAACCGCCATCTACAGGGGAGTGGTTGATGTATTTTCCGGGAACCACAGCTTCGTAAGGACCGATTACGGCAGTGTAGTTTGGCAGAACGGTCGAGCAGGGAAACACATAGCCTTTGGAATTTTGTCCGTCGTATACGGCGCCGGGGACCTTCGAGTAGTAGGCAGCAGTTACGTATTCGGGCAAAAGCATGAGCGTGGTTCCAGTGTCGGCGATTGCGTCGTGAGGCACATCGATGAGGGTGCTGTCACCGATCTTGAATCCTTGAGTTGTGAACTGCCAGAAACCGGCACTCGCGTTGACGGGAGCATAGGTAATTGAGCCGGTGAATTCGGTGGTGTTGATGAAGCCAAAGTGATAGTTGCCAGCTAAAATGATGTTTTCCAGTTAGAATCTGATTTCAATGTGATAGCACCAAGTGCGGTCATGGGAGGGAGTTAAAGGGCCAGGAAAACAAGAGAAAGAAGACGTCCTTACGCTCTGATGCCTTGAGATTTGCCGTGAATAAAGGAGCCGATAGACTCTTCATCACATTGTCAAAGAAGGTAGGCTTCTGTTCTGGTCTGGCCGTGTTCAGGAGGTTGAAGGCAAGGCCAACAATTCCATCGGTATTCTGGCGGTCAGACAGAGACTGAGAGACGCGTGTCGCCGATCCGATCGCTTGGTTCTCGACCGCAACGCCACCAATGGATACGACATCGCTATAGATGTTGCCTCCAGAGCTGCTACCGTCTGCATACTGGATGTTCCACGATTCGCCGTTCAGCAGTTGCGCCGTTGAGCTTTGGTGGATGTTGTAGATCGTATGGTCCTTGCTTTGATCAGCGGGCGTCTCGCTGCTGAATACCCACAGATCAGACGATGCAGTGTCGAAGTCGAGATACAGCGTCTGAGGCGGCGTTCCAATCTGCACCTGGCAAATGTAATCAGAGTCGAAGGACTGAGGCATGGCAGTCACCTCCCCTACAGAATCGGTGAGCTACAGTCAACAACAATCACCCTCATTCCCAACATGATTCTCACCCAGTGGGGGCTCCTCATCCTTCGTCTTGGTTCCAGCGCTGGAGTCCCGGATGGGCTGAAGATCCGCCCATATCTGCTCAATGTACGAGGCCAAGTCTTCGGGTACGGGTACACCGTATTTGGAGTACGCTCTTGCCAGAGCGATTGCGCCCTGGCCTTGCTTTGTAGCGTACGATTGTGGTTTCGGAACCTGATCAACCCGGAAACTGAGGCTAGCAGGTGCTGCCATGATGATCCGGTCGTCTTGCTTGAGCGCGACCCCTGCTGCATCTGGTGGCGCCTTCGATTCGAGAAATTCAGTCATGGAAATAAAAACGGGGAGAACCGCCGCCATAACGGCTCGAAGACCTGGTGGCTTCATTGTCAAGGCGATCCGGTCGACCAGGAAGGAGAGTTCGTAGTACGCGTAGTCCTGGGGATGCCGTATCACGGCGAGGCGTGGCGTGAAAGAAGGGACGAGGGGTTGAACACGCAAGAGCTGGTCAAGCCGTGCTGGAAGGAGATGTGTAGGACCTCAAGATAGAGGCACAGACAACAATACCAGCGCAACACGACTGCCGTCATTCGTGTATGCTTGTTGTAGGACTCGGTTGTTTACTCGGGAACGAAGAGAGGGTGCAGGGTAAGGGAAGGGAAAGTGTTGACAGTGCTCGGTTGATGGATGGGGTGAAGACTTCCGACGCGAGAGCTCTTGTTCAGACGCGACTGCTGCGAATCACACAGATCATAGGTACCATTTAGGGGACTCGTGCCTGCCACCAGAGAAGGATTTACGAACGACGCCCCTGCCTTTCATTGTACTATATCTGCTCCGCGCCTTCCTAGATACTGATCGTAGAGTACACGACGCGTCAACCGTGACAGCAGCAGCGACCCATCTAGAGCAACTGCCGAACGTGTCTCGATGATCAAGGATTGGAAGGTGGACAGTGCGGCAGCTCGTGAGGTGTCGATGCCCATGAACCGGCACAAGGCTGGTGCACGCACGGATCACTCCCAGTCAAGGCTTTCGATGGCCGACTCGAGGATATTGTCTTTGCCATGTCGTCACATGTGAGCTGGCCGGCAATACGTCCATGGGACACATATCATTCATAGAAGGTCAAGGTTTTTTGAGCGCACAAGACAACCCCTTTATTTTATCTACGTGTGTGTGTTCCCACCCGAGATTTCGTCCTTGTCGTCGTTACCGTTAACTGAGAATGCACACCCGTTTACACCTGTCCTTTATCCTTGTTCCTAACCCTGTAGTCCCTTCCTGCGAATTTTTAACACCCTTATCGACCCCGTCGTGCGGAGTCGAATGCTTAGAAAAGAATGAAAAGAAGAGTGCAATGCCACCGGATGATGCGAATCAGTGTCCACAGACCATCTCTAATGCACCTGAACCCCGGAACGCCGTTCAGTCCCTCGAATGCAATTGCCTCACATAGTCCGCCGCAAAAGGGGCTTCCTAATGTGAGTGCGAGTGCGAGTGTGAGTGGTCACCATGATCGTGGTCGTGGTCGTCGTCATGCTCATGGTTGTGTTCGTTAGGTCCACCAACGGACTCGGTCTTGGACGCAGACTGGGATGGCATCGTGCAGCAGCCCTGATCCAAGCAATCATCAACGCAGCCCAATAGACATCCATCTCCCGGTGTCTGGCTCTCGAGATCCGACACAGGCGGGGCCTGTCCGTCCAACATAGACGGGCCTTCCTCTCGATGAGTGCAGCGTTGATCGAGACAAAACTCGGGCTGGATAGTGGCGCTGTGAATACCGTAGGCGTGAAGACACTGGCGGGCCTGCTTCGCCAGTTTCATATACTTCTCACCTCCCTCATCAGTAATGGGGAAGGCGATCTGCATATGCAACGAAGCCACAACCTTAGTATCCGAGAGCTGCCAAATGTGCACGTGATGACAGCTGATGACGCCGGGCAAGCGCTGAATGTCCTCTTTAATATCGCCGAGATCGAGGTGATCAGGGGTCGCTTGCAGAAGAACCTTGGAGGTGGCCTTGGTGAGGGGAATAGCCGACTTGAGAATGATCAAGGTAATGAACAGCGAGACGGCAGGGTCGGCATAGAAACGTCCGGGCCAGTTGGTAAGCCAGATGATGAGGGCGGTGGCAATGACACCAATGTTACCAAGTGCATCACCGAGAACGTGAAGAACCATGGCGTTCATGCCCATGTCACCGTGACTGTGACCCTTGCTGGACTTGGACTTGGGCTTCGTGTGGTTGTGATCATCGTGAGTACCAGAATCGCGGCGAGGACGGAAGATAGTCTGGCGGCCGTCCTTATTCTTGGAGATGGCACCGTTGTTCTTGCCATTACCATTCGCCATCAAGGGAGTAGACTCATCGGCTGCATCCTCGTCGTCAACAGCAGTGCGTCCAGGAGCATCATCGGAAGAGTTCTCATCGCTCTCTTCTTGGCTCGACCGAGCAATAATATCCTGTCTGAAACTAGCAGGGTGGATGTTGAGTTCGTCGATGCTCGTAAAGCGGCTCTGCTTAAGGCTGCTGGAGCGTCGATGATCTCGGTTGGGCGAGAAGGGACTGCGATTGTTGGAGGAACGGGATTGGCCTCGAGCGATAACGACTTCGGGCAAAACGTCGGCGGCGGGGCCGTTCTCGTCCAAGAATGCGCTTCGAGAGTCAGCTCGACCTTCCTCGGCCATGGTGATGTCGTCATGCTGATGAATATGCTCGTGGCCATGGTCGGCATCCTCGCCATGATCATGCTCATGGCTATGGCCGTGATCATGGCCGTGGCCACCCAGGACAATGAAACCGACGAGGTTGGAAGCAAGACCAAAGCTGCCAACAATGAGGATCAACTTCGGGTTGTTGACCTCCTGGGGCTCGACGAATCGGACCAAGGCCTCGAGGATAATAGAGATACAAAGAGCAATGAGGAAGACAGCGTTGAAGAAGGCACCAAGAATCTCAGCACGAACCCAACCGTAGGAGAAGCGGTTAGTAGTAGCCCGCTTCGCGACAGTCACGGCCCAAAGACCAATGATGAGCGAGATAATGTCGTTGAGCATGTGAAAGGCATCTGCGGTCAGGGCGAGAGAGTGGGCAAGAAAGCCGGAGATCAGCTCAACGAGGAAAAAGGTGATGTCGATGGCCAGCATAATGCTGATCCGCGTGGTTTTGGACCACGCCATGATGGCGGATGTTGCGAGGTGAGCCGACTAGATCAGTTACGCAACGTCGGGAGGGGATTTGCCAAATGCTAAATGCGCCAAATGCAGGGCAAGCAAGAAGTACGGCGGTGTGCAAGGGACGGTGACGGTGGAAAAGCCGGTAAACGGGTTGAGTGAATGAAGTTGACGTCTTTCGTAGGTAAGTATAACGATGCACTTGTCTGGTGAGCGACTTGACGCTTCTAATGAGCCATGGAGAGGTGTTCAAGCGGCAGATTGTGAGTCGAACGATGCTCAGGTGTGTCGATCGGAGGGGGGAGGATGCGGATCAGAACGGGTAGCGGGGAAACGCGGCTGTTTCTTGTCACTGATCAGCAATAGGGAAAGAAGCGCAGGGGGGATCGGATTCGAGGCAGATGTGCGAGGGACGCGAGATGAGGTTGGGAGCGTCAATTGAAGACGGGAAGGGGAAGAGACGAAGGATAGAGACGAAGGATGAAGTTTGGGAAGATAAAAAAATGGAATGACGGTTGCATTGGATTAGGTGGTGTAGAACGGTTGGGTAGGTACTTCGCTACTTCGGGAGGTACTTCGGTGCTGTGGGTCTTGAGGCATCGTAATCGTGAACCTAACCAGGGACGGCTAGCGTGGAGATGGTACATTGGGCACCACGGGCGCGGCGCTAGGCTAGCAGGTACCTTAGTCTGATCCCCCTCCCCTCATCCGTTCCTGCCAGAAGAATCAGCCCGTCTGGAAATCCTGGTTTTCTCTTCTGGAACGGTTGAACTTGCCTATCGGCTTGCGAGGGCCAAATTATTGTTCCAGTGCCACAAGACGGCCAAGATCATTCATTCTTTCCGTTCTGACGTATCGGCACCGTGACTCTGCAATATGCCGTCGGTACTTTTTTGTAAAACTTCAGGTACAGATGAGATATGCGGCAGTCAGTATTCCGCCACCTAATTGCCATGTCGCCTTCGCAACGCCCTGCGAATTAATAAGTTCATGTAAGGATTATCAATCCGTTGATTAGTTGTCTTCTCCGCCAGCTTTCAAGTCATCCGTACCGCTACCTGTTGGTGCGGTGTTCGGTAATAGGTACATGTTCGTTGCACTGGAGCAATTCTCCTGCAAATACAGACGGAATACAGACAGGATGTGTACTGTTGAAACCCGGTTCAACTGCTCACCAACATTTTATTTATATTCACCTCCGCATGAATTTCATCACACTACCTACCCCTTGCCTGGACAGATTCACACGGGAGTCCTTCAGGTATTCATACGTCGTACCTCGCATTGTAATCCCGAATACCGCGCCCCGGATTCCATGAGAATTTCGACATGCGTGTAGAAGTGACTGCGCATCGCATACACGGAACATCGCCGAGCAAACCAATACCTTAACACGGCAGACAACTGCACAGAATACGGAATACGGAATCCATGCAGGTTCGGTCCAACGTTTAGCAGTTTCTACAAAAGAAGTTTAAAAGCAGATGGAGTGATTGATTGGATCGCATCTGCCAGGAACGACAATCATTAGTTCGCGAGTCGCTTCACAAGGATTGCGCGCAGCATCGCACACAGACACTGGTCAGACAGGCCCTATCCTAGGGGGTTAAAATTTGTACCAGGTTTGTGTACAATCTTGTATACACTTGTGCCGAAAAGTTTTGCCTCAAGAATTCACTCATGGCCGCACAAGCCCATTGTTGGTTGTGATTATTTCCGCAAGACATGGTTTCTATACCCTGTCGGCGGTGTTACGGATCATATTATTACTCCTCGGCAGTGATTTCTCGGTTCTTCTCCTTTGGCCTCGGTAGGTGATACACAAAGCACCGCCGGCGAGCTGCCTACTCCTATTTGTTGAGTTTTTCACCAGTCGGGTGCCTGTCTGTTAGTATGTCGTTGAAGATCTCTCTCTTGAAACCTGCCGGTTTAATTGAGATAGACCATGGACCGGTCTAGGTATAACGGCGTCTGCGCCGTAGACCATCTTGTCAGCTTGTCTGGCTCTTCCATCCCTTCCACACAATGGTATACCCGTCAGGTACGAGTAAACCAGTCGCATGACCCTTCGACGCAGTTTTTGCCTTTTCGAACCTGGAACATCAGCTCATAGCCATGCGACCGACTTGCCGTTACTGCATTGCACATGCAAAAAAGACCCTGTCCGATATTACTTAGCAGCTCCGACCTAGGGATCAAAATCAGTGAGTATAAGTCATTTTTAACCAGCAAACGGCGATCGTGTGAACGCCATAACGCCACTATTCACCGTCTATCTTCCATGGTGTCTTAGATTTCTCGCCCTTCCCCCAACCTTGGCGATCCTCGACCTGATGCGACACACAATCGAGGGAGTAGAGAAAAGAAAAAGAAGGCAGGGGGGCCCTCCTTTCTTTTGTAATTGCAGGGTTCTGTCGTACGACCATGACCCCAGAGCGTCCGTACCACTCGCAAGTATTCAGTATCACGCAGCGTTATACGGAATACAATGCATCGACCCGACGCCTAGATGATCAATGGGGAAGTAGGGCGGCTTTTGCAACAGCTGAACACAGTCGAACGGCATGAGGCGCCTCAATAGCAGCAGTCGATAAGACATGAATAAGAAACAACACGAGTAGAAGAAGACCAGAATGGAAGCAGAAAGGGAGGATGTCTTGGTATCTCAGCAGCATGGAGTCTCATGAAAACCGAGGCCGGCCCCGGTGGTATACGGGGGTCGTGGTGGGGCCGTGATCGGTACGGATTAAACCGGGCAGATCGAGATTCCGGACACCGCTAGCCGTCGACTTCTTTCCATACGAGGACACTCAACAGTCAAACCTAGATATTTAGGTGTTGTGCATTCACATGTCGCTGTCATCAAGCTCGTATACTCATCGTCGTCGTGAAGACCGTAGACACTTGAACGGCATCCAAATCTACCTAGGTACCTACCTACAGACATTCCGATTTGACCCAAAAACGCGCACAGACTTGGGTAGCAGCGGGACCTGGCAACGGCGGGGTTACATCGTTGTTCAACAATTTTCAAGTTTGCGCCACCGGTAGTTCGCGAGCCCACCCACGCAGCTGTGGCTGTATCCAATCGCAACTTCCACAGCCGACGAAAGATTTTTGACGACGCCACAGTTCGTAAGCGATGTGCGTCATTGTACATACGCTAAGACCGGTTAGCGTCACAGAGCAGCTTCCCATTCCGCGCCAAGTGGGTTCACGCCAAGAAGGCACATCCCTAGCACCGAAGCTAACGCCAAAACCCAACGCAACGGGCGAATGTTCCCAAGTTCTCATGCTCCCAATCCAAGTCCCCAAGCTCCAGCGCGACAACACACCCTACAGTAGTGATTACAACCCTCTAATCCGTAGCATTACGGGTTCCCTAATTTCTCGGGATGTCAGCCGTAGGGCAGTGATGCGTCCTCTACCTACTGATATCTCTCTGCCCCTGATGCAGATGCAGATTCTTTGCTTCGCTTTTAACCAGATAGAACAACAACCAATGAATCTGTGCAGTGACTCAGGTGACGAGCATGTCGGGTACAACATGAGACGCGCGTTGCCCGCCACAAAAAAAGAGTCAATTCATGAATCCCTCTTCCTTGGTTCAAACTGGTCGAGCCAACCGATCGAAGACCAATGCCTCTTCTCTATTCTTCCCCTCCCCCGCTCCAACCCCGCCTCCCGCCCCCTCCATTTCTTGCAGGCGGCCGATAACTACTAGTCCGTAGTTCGCGATGGATCCAGGCCTCCGGATTTCCTGCAGTAGTATCCCGTATCCCGTACGGCGGACCCTGCGATATCGACCGGTCTCAGTCTACCAGGCGATATCAGGGGCAGCGTGCACCCAAATTGTGGGCAGCTGAAGTCGATCTGAACGATCACTGCCTACGACAATCAATCATGCATGCGTCTGGCGCGTTCCAGGCGAATGGATCAGTAATCGGAAAACTACGAGACAGCCTAGGTAGTATCAGAGTGTTCACAGCGTGGTTGTTTGAGAAGTTGGCGCGATATCGTTCATGCTTCGTACATTGGGGCCAATTTGGCTTGCTCATGGTCACGCGCCGTCGGTCTAATGGTAAATCGGCCGGTGGCTCTCCATGCCGTCTATATAATGGGTGTGTCGAACGGGCATCTCTGGTCACCGTCCAAGTCTTCCGTATAAACAACTGGTCGTGTGCGACTCAAGAGAAAGAAGTCCGACTCATCAGCACCATCCAACAGCATACAATACTACCGACCACTTTCCTAACGGAGCGACATTCCTAAGCGAAATTCCCGCCGGCTGCCTCTTTGTTCTATTTAGAGCTCAGGAGCCATGGCGACGGTTCTGCTTCTACAGTTTGTTGCACACGTCTCTCGAGTTCAGACCAGTTGATAAGGGGAAGCGAGCTGTAACGGCGATGCTTCCATCATAGTCGTCAGTCATCGAGCAACTTGCAAGAGTACCTACCCTCACGCTTGCGTCACAGTATCTATGCGACATCCCCATCGACGTTGCTGTGTCATCTTCCCGACTTATCGTCTCCCCGACTGCTGATAGACTTTAGCAACTGACGAGTGACGACATCGAGTTCAGCCAGGCCGGTGGATCTCGCGAGACTATCGATGAGTAGAACGGCTATCATACCGTATTGGTGCCGCTGGCCCGGCATCTGTGGTCCTTGGATCCGTGCCTGAAGCTGATTCTCAAACTTTGCTCGCCGCGGAATTTCTATAATTAGTGCACGATTCAGAGTTTCGGGACCACTTGGAAGTTGGAGGGAGAGTTGTCGTGCCTAGTGACGACTAGTGGATGGTGAGTGGGATGATGGATGATGGATGGAGGCCCTTCGTTATCTACCTGCCTATGTCATTGTCATGTCCACTCCACGCTCTTCCTACGTCTACATATAAAGGCGTCTCGTCACTTTTCACACAGACCCGTCCATCACGATCTTTATTAACTTCAACCATCTTGGCATCTGCCATCCCCTGATCATATCCGCTGCATCTCAACTTACTCGGATATTTTCACACCATACACGACCATACCACCCATCGGTCGCATCTGTCGAGGGCTCGAGTTTACACACTCTCTACTAGTGTAGAGGATCTCATTCCGTACAGAGCATCGCCTATGGAATATTTGCTATTACCACTGCCAAACAATTGGCAGGCCGAAACAGTCCGGTCTAAGCAGAGGACTGCGGGCGAAAACGATGGCCCGGGCGTTGAGAGGGTGGCCTCGGCGGATGACCGGCAGGTGGCGACTTTTTGTGGCAAAAACTCAGAAGGCATCGGAAATCGGAAATCGGATACTCACTCACTCGCTCTTGCGGGCGACAGGCACGTCGGAGATACGTATCTGCCACGTAATGATATAAGGTATAGACTATCCACTAGTTCCGACCTGCTTCGGAAGAAGATTGAACTGGTCCCGAAGAGAGAGGGCAAAAGAGGCGCCAACGGAACGGGGGTTGACGGGGGTGACATAAGATCGATGTCATGCTCGCAAGGGGTCAACGGGGTCCAGAACCGACCCTAGAACGCGCGCGCACGGAGATCAGGGACTAATCAGGGCACAATTCCCTTGATGCTTTGCAGCTAGCAGGTCCTTTCGCAACAATAATTTGGCCGTTTGTGATTAGTCGGGCGGGTTCAGCTCAGGTCAGAGCTGTAAGACGAAAAACGAGCTTTGTTGAGTCAAGGTTGGGCTGTTGGTCAGGATTGGTGACGACGAATAGTAGAGGTAGTAGTGCTTATTATTCGTTCATGCGCGCTGCGGATTCTCTTGGCCCGAACCGAAACGGGAGTTAGGACAGCAGGAAAACAAGAGCCAGGGGCCAAGACCAAGACCACACGCACACACACGCACGCGCGCGAAGTCTCTAAACTGGATCTTTCTTGCCATGGCATCCAAGCTGTCAAGGCATGCCGAATCCTTCCAATATGAAGTGCCGGCGATGTCAGCTCAATAGTCCGGAAATGGCTACCTAGTTAGATAGAGCAACCTAAAAAGGGGGAGAAGAGTAATCTAGAGTGGACCGGTGGATGTGCCCAAGGTATGTTATGTTGGTTCAGTTCAGTTGAGAGCAGGGAAAGGAAAGAGGGCCTTCCGCCTTGCCCACCCACAAGCACGACACGGACACGATCCCGAATAAAAAGCGAAGTGAAGCCGCTTCCCCCTTGGTGTGTTGTCTCCGTAGTTTATACATCATATCTCGGAGCCGTTACGTTAAATAGGACCACTAGTCGGCCCTTGCGCGATATGGGCTCAGGGGGGTGAGAGAAGAAGCACCACGTTAGGAAGAATCGGGAATTTCTATTAAGCAGACACACACACAGAGAGAGAGAGAGAGACAGAAAGACCCCAACCCCGCCAACCCGATCCGAACTGAAAAAAAGAAGCTTTTCACAGTTTTCCCTCCCTTTGACCTTTTTCCTTCTTTCCCTTCCTTCCTTCCTTCCTTCTTCCCCTTCTCCCCGGCTAGAGGATATCGATGAATTCTGAGACGACTCGGTCTACTATACCGCACTTCTTCGTGCTCCTTCCTCGCTAGTGTGTCTATTGTTTATTCCTCCCTCAACCCAAGAAGAAGAAAACAGAAAAGAGAAAGAGGCATCCCCTTTATCCGGAAGAGAAGAGAAGAAAAAGAAGAGAGTTTCGAAGAGAACAGCAATCTCGTCGTCCACGTTTCCGTCCCGAGAAAATGGAGCCCGACCCCTTTAACACGCCGGCTCTGCGCCCACCCGACGGCGTCGTGCCCAAGTTCCGCAATTACTACCCCGTCGGCGGCTCGCAGATCGCGCTGGCGACAGTTCTACTAACACTATCAACATGCGGCGTTGTCGCGAGGAGTTATACGCGCGCGCGGCTGATGAAGCAGTTTGATCTGAGTGACTGTTCGTATCCTATATCCCGAACCGAGGAAAATTGAACCGAGGAGAATGGATGAGCTGACACGTTTTACAGGGGCCCTTGTGCTAGCAATGGTGAGTTGAAGACGACGGGATGAATGAGAATGCTCGGCTTATGGTGACTGGCAGATATGTTATGGGGCGTTCACGGCGCTTAAGCTGGTCTCGAATACGTATGGTCAGGGACATCATCAGTGGAATGTGAATCTTGTCAATATACAGCATTTCTTGCTGGTAAGTCTCTCCGTTCTCCCGTTTTTATACTCTGCACTCGAGATCTACCCACCGGAGGCGAGAGTCGTGTACCGATGAAAGGCGGGCACTCCATCATCAACATCACGAAGAAACCCGGACCTCACTAACACACGCCCCCAATCCCGCACAGATGGAAAACCTCGTCGAAACCCTCTACTGCCCAACAATGCTCTTCGCAAAGTACACCGTGCTACGACAAATCGAAATCATCTTCTACCAGCACCAGCACAAGAAACTCGCCTCGCGCATCATCTGGGGGCTGATACTGGCCAACTCCGTCTTCTACGTATCCATCTTCTTCACGTTCCTGTTCGCGTGCATCCCGCGGGCCAAGATCTCGAACCCGATGGTGTCGGGCCACTGCATCAACACGAACGCGAGCATCCTCGCCACGAGCGTGATTAATGTCGTCTCGGACTTTACGATTTTGATCATCCCGCTTGTGGCGGTCTGGCAGCTGCAGTTGAGGACGAGGGCGAAGTTTGGCATTTCGATTGTTTTTGCTGTTGGTATTTTGTATGTATTCTCTCCCTGGTAGATGGAGAAGTGTAGATGGAGAAAGGAGAAATGGAGTGCTAACGAACCGCAGTGCCACAATCGCCTGCATCGTCCGTCTCTACTACGGCATCCGGCTGACGCTGAGCGACGACGCGACCTTCCTCATCGAAGGCGTCGGTACCTGGGCGTACGTCCCCTTTATCCTCCCCTTTCATTCTCCCCTAAACCACCATACTCACCTTTCATAAAAACTAACCCTCTCCCCATACAGAATGGTCGAATTCACAACAGTAATCCTAGTCGCCTGCTTCCCGCTCTTCCCGCGTCTGTACAAAGAACTCTCGAAGCACGACCACAGCTCGCCCTTCGAGCTCGTCGATAATTATGGCTCGAACAAGAAGAAATCGAGTCATCTCCCGACGCCGAAATTTGACTCCGGGGATGGGAGTAGTACGAAGCAGTTGTTCCAGGTCTGATCTTCACTTCTTTTTTTTAGTCCAGTTTCTGTTGGAGTGTGGATGAGAGGTGAAGTGGATGGATGGATATGTGAGATGATGAGATATATAATGCACGGAGTGGACGGAGTTTTGAGGGACGGTGAAAAATACGAGGCAGGTACTGCTGTTCTTTTCTATTAATTTTCTTGTATGTAGACAGACAGAGAGATCTCGCTGCTTGATGCCCTTGATGGGGCGCGCATGAACGAGATGGGATAGGGATATATAATAAAGCTTTTCTTCGAGGAATCTTTTTTGGGGGGGAGTTGATGAGAGGGCGTATGTATGGTATGGTGGATTGAGAAAGATTGTGTTTCCTAGATGCCGTGATTCGTACATGTCGGCTCGTAGGTAGTGAACCGTGAAGCCATCACGTCGAGATCACACTCATATCCGCAATTCCGGCCTACCATCACGGTCATCCATGATCTCCCGAATGAGAATTCCCAAGAGCAGCTGGTCCGCACAAGCCAGGCAAGTTCAACAATTCGAACTACTATCGCCAACCTCACCACCACTCCCCTCGACCTACCTACAGCCCCAATCCAACACGCGATCAGGTTTCATTCATTCCGCACGCCAAGCCACAGATATCCCAAAACAACCATGGTGCCTGAAAATCACCGCATGGCATCCACGCACGCATGGCATTCACGCGACCGAACCGAACCCGATGCCGGGGATAGGTAGGACAAAGACGACCGGGGAGCTTTACTCTGCTTGGTTAGACTCGCTCGCTAGAAAGACAGATGCAAGTCGGAATGTTCCACTTGGACCTCGGTTGAAGATGCGCAGATCACTACTCGTAGATAAACGATTGGGCTTGTTAACTGTGAATTCGCTCAACTACTTAGGAACGCAGGCACGATTGTGATGTTTTTATTAAATCAGTCCGACTGCCGAGATATAAACGACGCGTCCACGACCGACGCGACCAATTCACATATCAACCTATCGAGCCCCAGCAATCCATCCATAATCCATACCTACCAGGGCACACTGTAAGTAATTCCCAACAGTCACGATAATGACCTACCGGCATTTATCTGATTACCATAGGTACCCTGCCTGCTCTAGTCTGCGTACCTAGTCCCGGTACTTAAATCGCAGACTCGTTCTTTCGGTCCGATAGAGGTGATGAAAATTTCTTTGACAGGTTAAATCCGTACGGTATGGATCTATACCAATGCGAGTTGATGCGATGATGATCTCGTGAAGAATTGTGTCTGAGTGCTGAAGGAGACACTACGAAGTGCAGCTTGAACGGTCACATCAAAAAATACCAAAGCACAAACTACTAACAGCAAAAGCATCATTGAATCATCCATAAAATATACATTGAAGATCATACAACTACCAGATAGGTACCATTGCGCTCTTTAGCCTCATACATCATACAGGACCTACTGCACTGCCTAGGTCCCTTTTCTTTTTTACATCTCATAATCTCTCTCATAATCTCTTTTACAGAATACGTGGTGAATTAGGTAGACTCCCACTGAAAAGAGACCTCGAACTTCTCCTCCGAAGTCGAGACGGTAGCCTGGGTCTGGCCGGTCGGGTTGACGGACGAGAAGAAGGTCGTCTGGCCCTTGTAGGCGAGCTTGCCGTCGACGGCCTGTTTCGATTAGTATTTATATCTCATAATGTGTATGGAAGGATAGATAGATAGATGGAAGGATGAATGGATGAAGGAGTAACTCACAGTGAAAACAGTCTGGCTGCTAACAGACGAGCCGCAGGTGAAGTCACCGTCAACAATACCGCACTTGCCCTTAGACGAGGAGAGAGTGAAGCCGGAGCCTGGGTGACAGTTAGCATTGCTGATATAACATCACTAAAACAGAGGGAGACGAACTGGAAGAGCTGGCGGTGTATGTGGCGCAGGTGCCGGTGGTGAACCACTTGCCGGCGCTGATGAGGCAGCCGTCCTGGCTGCCCTCAAAGATGGCGTTCAGGAAACTGTAGGATATCCGTTAGTCGAGTGAAATGGTGGTGTTTGGGAAAGTGACTTACCCCTTGCCGGAGAAAGAGCCGGAGGGAGAGCCGGTCTGCGTCGATTTGTTAGTATGCTGCGACGTCTTTTGTCTGGATATCCGAGCCAGAAGCGTGGCATTCAACTTACTACAATCGATTGTTAGTTATTGTTCTCATAAGGACGAAGACAGATTACATACCAGGAGTGGAACCAGGGCTACGAGTGGTAGTCGGGGACGGGCTGTCGCCGTTCTTGGGGAGGTACTTGATGCCGCTGCTGGGGCAGTTGGACTTCTGGCCGACTAGAAGCATCGAAAGTCAGCAAGTTGATTCACAGACACACAAACAAAAGACAGCTTACCAATGGTAGCCGGGACAAAGTCGGCGTTCTGGAGAGGTCCATTGACGAAGA
This sequence comes from Xylariaceae sp. X170, assembly GCA_028637755.1. Lineage (NCBI taxonomy): Eukaryota > Fungi > Ascomycota > Sordariomycetes > Xylariales > Xylariaceae > Xylariaceae sp. X170. The sequence continues at coordinate 57,651 of JAJFDJ010000132.1, forward strand.
AACCGTAGTAGATCTGGTTGATCTCGCTACCGCTGCACGAAATAACAGCCGCCTTGCCGGTGACCTTCTGCAGCGCGCTCAGGATCTCCGACGACGTGTACGTCTTCGAGCTCGAGGGGACGATGCCAGCATCGCTCAGCGCACCATACGTATCCAGCGTCTTGAACAGATCAACAACAGTCTGGAAGTAATCGGCGACTTCCTGGCCAGTCTGGTAGTCAGAGTAGCAGCTGGGCTCGAGGGTGCTGACGCAGGTGCCGTGGGTGGCCCACTCGTGCTCCCAGAAGTCCTCGGGGCTCTCGTCGTTGCTCTGCCAGTACTCCTGCATGAAGTCGACGAGCGACGACTTGCCGGCGTCCTGCAGCAGGCTCGTGATGTCCTTGTACTCGCGCGACGAGTCGCAGTTGTTCGAGAAGCTGCCGTCGCAGTTGTCCGGCCAGAGCCCGTGGATCGTCCACGAGTTGCTCGGCCCCGTCACCGGGTCCGTGTCCCAGAACTGCGGCTGCAGGAACTGCCCGCCGGGCTTGTTCACGCAGCACGAGCTGGCCGAGTCGGCGCTCGACGAGCAGCTCTGCACGGACGACGAGCACGACGCGAGGGTCGTCAGCGAGCCGGCGCGGACGACGGGGAGCGCCGCTAGGGCGGTAGAGACGAGTGCCAAGGCGGCCATGGTGGTAGTAGGATAATATGGGGAAGAAAAACGTGAGAGGGTTACAACTGCCAAGCCAAGAGACGACGATGCAGGAATAAAAAAAGAGGAATTTTGCCCCGTTTGGTGCTTCTGGTACCTGCAGTATTTATATGCCATTCTCTATTTATATCCACTTCTGTAGGAACAGAACCAGACAGGAACCTGTGCATCCCATCGCGTGCCCGTGCGACCCCCCGGCCGGTTCCACGACGATAAGCGCGTTCCCCCTATCACGCGAGACCCCTCGAGTTCTTTCTACGGAGTCCGACTGCGCGTCCTACGATAGGTATGCGTCTCTACTCGTACTTCGTACCCGTCGTCCTAACTTCTAGGGGCATCTCGACCTGCCCCAACGAGACCAGAACGCGTAGGCTCGGGTCTAAGACCCAGGAGCTATGCCGAGGGGGGAATCTTTTCCCATCTTCCTCCCCGGTCCTGACCTACCTACCTATCTGAGGCTGTTCCGCCGTTTTCGTGCGTCGCAGAAAAAACGTGATCGATGCGCCCTCTATCTATGGCGATCAGCGATCTGATGTCCCGATATCTTCAGACTAGCTGCTAGTCGCCGTCGTAGCAACCTTCCGCATCGGGCGTGGCGTCGAACCAAACCAACCCCCATGTGGGCATGCGCTTCCCTGTCTGGCGTCGTCGCTGGCGTTGCTAGAAGTACCGGTAGCGCGAATCCCTCGTGATGCCTCCTGGTCTCGTGGGCCATGCCCGATCCGGGAACTGACACCGGCGCAGGGCCAATCACGTCGCCGTCTGTGATCTGGTGCATTGACGCCGGCCTTGATAGGCAGCAGCACGGACCTAGACCTGGCGGAGAAAAGCTGCGATGCCGGTGTTTTGGCGTCTGGGGGCCTGGCGCGACGGCGATGGTTACCGGATTCTGGCAGTCGCGCCGCGAACTTGGGCCGTGGGCGAATGAGAAGACGCGGATTGTCACGTTGTTTCGCTATCATTTCGGCAGAGATAGGCAGGGCGGTGGATGCGAGTTAAACTGTTACGGCTTACCGTTGACAAACGGTGAATGCTTCGCTTGCTTGCAGGTTGCAATCGGGGATCGTCATGTCTTCCTTCTCGGATGTCGGCAAGCAGGACGCATTCAACCGAGGTATGGATCGTAGACAGCGGTGAGCGAAACACCAAGCGTTGTTTATTCGCATTCGTCTGGAGTCGTCCATTTGTCTTGACCTTCCCATCCGACTCATGCCTATCACCCATATTATTCGTAAGGTATGTTCAACAAAGAGACGAATATAGATGGCATCCTATCGCAACGGTCCGACTCCCTATCTTCTACTAGTCACCGACATCGCTGTCAAAACATCCGGGGCCCCGGGTTGATCCCAATCTCCGACACCGCCGTCAAACGTCCGGCCGTTTCGAATCCGTCATTCGATTGGGAAACGTCAAAGTGATAAGCTAGGTCGTGTAGGTACTAGGTAGTTCATAGACGTTAGGTTCGTCGTTCTTGTTCTTCAGGTCAGACAACTTGGTCAGTTCTCAAGTATTGTAGATTATCGAGATGTGTCTGTTAATGGTCGAGCTGTTGGCGTCGCAAGTTGTTATTGCGCTCAGCCGTCCAGTTCTTGATACTGGGACAGTGGGACAACTAGGTAAATCCAAGTGGGTGCCATGCGGGAAGGATTGCTGGATGGCGCACTTGAATAGCGACACAGATCGGAAGATATGGTATCCAGCTCCAACACAACATACCTATCAGATTATTCTTCATAATGGACTGATCCTGCCAAAGAACCCTCAACTACCACCCAAGTCGAATATATAATCAGATCGTCAGGCACACAACCACACACATAATCACGAGTGGATTCCCTAGTGTGGACTACGTACGTATCTCTGCGATGCCGTCACCGTGATGTGATGCGCGACCTGAGTCGTAGCGACTCTCCTGAATCTACCCACCTTAGTTTGTACTCACAGATCAATTCGGCCCTTCCGACGATGACCACGATCGATTCGATGTCGCTGATATGTAATGGTCCGAGTCAAACCGGGATCGGTGATCGCCATCTCCCATCGAGATCCCGCGCTCGTCATTCGACGGGACGGAATCTCGTAGAGATCGTGAGAAGACCCGGCGTTGGTGCAGGCGGCGATTCTGATTCGCGGACTGCGAGATGGTTTACTGTTTCTTGGGTTCAAGTCCTGGACTCCGTGTCTCTAGATCAAAACTGTTATGCATAATCATCTGGGGAAATACTATCATAAGAGTCTACTCGTAGACCAAATTCGATCTCGTCAGCATTCGATTCTAAGTAGAATAGCAAGCAAGTATACGACCCCTGAACCAGAAGGGATCTGATCAAGACTCGTCCTCACATGAAAATCCAGACAGACATGTCAACGATCCGGAAGACTGAGAGTCAGTCCCGGATATACTGGCTTATCTCCGATTGAGCCGAGACGAGACGGCAAGACGGTCCCGGAGTCAAGACAGAAGAAGCCATCTATGCAACACGACACCATGGCACGGCAGAACATCGAGCCTGAAAGTTGAATTCAGTGGAATCTACGGCGTTTGTATCGATTATTGTATCGAGATTGTAAATGGGGGATAGTGACTTGGTTGTCGTTGAATAATGACTTCACATTGCGAAGCATCAAGTAAGATCGAAACTGACTTGAAAATGAACCATGCGCATGTAAATAAGTCAACGAATTATCAATGAACCTGGACAATATATGAATATCCTTCGGACTCTATTCGGTCGTAGGCTACACGATCACCGAGTGTCCGTATCGTTGACTGACAATGATCTCGACAACAGCAACAAACAAAGTCGACTCTCTCTAACACGATGACAAGTTCAGACAGACACGAGCAACCTCACAACACATGGAACAAATTCGCATAGCCACTATTATCAAAATACCACACATCTCCAAACAACACATATCACAATAAAAAAAAACCTCCAACAATACCCAACACAGTACCGCATCCCCAAGGCCACTGTACCGATTAGGGGTGCACCGCAATTCCCACTCTCACACCCAATCCCGGGCCGCATTCCCGGATTTCCCGTTCGCGAAGGCAGTCCGTACCGGGCCGGCCGGAGACGGACTCCTTGCAGCGGAACATCCCACCCAAACAGGGGGAAACAGACTTGCCGATTTATTCGTTTGGTTGGGAAGGAGACTCCGTTGTGCCGATTTATTCGTTTGCGTTGGGACAGTAACTGCTATTCTTAGGACCCGAACTCGATCCGGATTCCATACGACGAGATCACAGCCCATCGCACGAAATATACCTACATGTGACGACGGAAAGTATCCATCTTCTCCGGAACATTGGAGTCGAGCAGGTAACCGACGGAACAAAGAAATGCAACCCTCAAACTCGCAGCATCGGCCCAGTCGGAAAATTCGCCTATTCATGGCAGGGATTTGGGGTTCAAGTACTACCTCATAGATCAACATCGAAACTCTCCGCCGACGTTTCCGCCCGGAGCTTGGGCATCTTTGCCCGAAGGGGCCATGTGTGTGCTCTGGTGTGGCGTCGAATTGGATAGGAGAACTGCGAGTCCAGGACTGGTAGAGAATCTCTAGCCTGAACGAGGTTTATCCAAACGGATATCTCTAATTTATACGAGAGTCGGGAGTCCGGGACGTGTCCACTCCCACCATACAAGCCAGCAGAAGTCCAAGTCCAAGTCCCGGGAACGACACCTTAAACAACAGCAGTCCTCCTTTCATAGGCAGTCCACTCTACAAGCTTCACCCTACCTGCCTGGCTACACTAGCCCGCTCCGTGACTGATATCATCCTCATCGTGTGCCGTGAACGCCCCCAGTAGATAGACTCCTTCCAAACGCTAGGGACCTAGATAACAGTGATATAAACATATGTACAAAAGCATGCTAATGCGGAGGACTGACACTCTAGTCCGAGAAGCCGGTTAGGTAGCATTCCTGTCCTTCTTTCTCCCTTACACAGCGGCATGTTCAGACAATAGAATCAAACCCATGAAGGCCCTTGACCCCCGTACCCCAGGGCAAAGCACAAGGTATCTCCGTACGTACGACGGGACACGGATATGAGGACCCAAGCCAAACTCTTACTCCACTCGGTCCGTCGTAGCCGTGGATAAGACTTGGCAAGGGATACGTCTACTACAACGTCTCACTTTTCTCGGGACGGGATCTAGAGTCCATCGATCTATCTATCTTCTAGTTAACATCACCAGAAGCAAGTAGAGGAGAAAAAAAGGAAAGAAAAGGAAAGAAAAAAGAAAAGGAAAGATAAAAGAAATGGCGGCTTCGGCCATGCCTACCCCATGCCGAGATTCATACAAGCCCCGGTCATCGCCGGGACTAGCTTCTTCTTCTTGTTCTTCTTCACAAGTCAGCCTTGCATGAGCAGTAGAATCTATCTATCCATCCCATCCATTCATCCTTCCTCGCCTTGCAGCATAACATCCGTGCGTCCTCACCTCCCTCTCTATCTACCTACCAACCAACCAAACCAAGAAAGAAGCACGTCGTATTCGACAACCGATAACCATGTCTCGACGGGGCGGAGTCACCGAGAAGAAACATGAGTTATATACCCTTATTAGCCATGAAATATTTTTTTATTCTCGCAGTACATCCCAAGCGTCGATCCGTTACACTACATCCACAGATATGGATGCCTGTTGCCAAGGTTACACGCAGGCAACACCCTCTCCCACATAATGTCCATCCTATAAAGTAGGCAACCAGACAACAGAACTCCAACAACAACAACGTAGACGTGTCTCGCCAAAGCTGACTGACTGATACCGCCCACCATGGTATCCACGGCCTCACGTCCGGCCGTGAACCCCTATCCCGAGGACAACAGCAGCAGTCCACGCGATCCCAGCCGTGCAGAGGCGCGGAAGAAGCTTGCCGAGCTCACCCTTGAAGAGAAGGTAACAACAACACCACGATTCAAGAAAAAGGGAACTAAGTAAATCCGTCCAGGTCTCCCTCCTCACAGCCGCAGACTTCTGGCGAACAAAGTCCCTTCCGGAAAAGGGGATCCCCGCCATCAAGACAACAGACGGGCCGAACGGTGCGCGCGGCAGCGTTTTCGTCGGCGGCACCAAGGTTCGTAACCTACACCATTCCGACAGACAGACCACCATATCTGACGAGATAAAAACCATATCTAACAAAACAAAAAACCCAAAAACAGGCAGCTCTATTCCCATGCGGCATCTCGCTCGCAGCAACATGGAACAAAGACCTCCTCTACGAGATCGGCCAGCACCTAGCCGACGAAGCGCGCGCCAAGTCCGCACAGGTCCTTCTCGCGCCCACCGTCTGCCTGCACCGACATCCGCTCGGCGGACGGAACTTCGAGTCGTTTTCCGAAGACCCTTTACTCACGGGAAAACTGGCTGCGCAGTATATTCGGGGTGTTCAGTCGAAGGGGGTGGCTGCTACTATCAAACGTCTGCCCCCTTTTTTTCGAGAGAGAAGTTTACGGAACTGGAACTAATGAATTTTTGCAGATTTCGTCGCGAATGATCAAGAGACGAATCGTCTGACGATTGACGCGCTCGTGATGGAGAGGCCCTTGCGAGAGATCTACCTCCGTCCCTTTGAGATCGCCGTGCGAGAGGCCAACCCGTGGGCCGTCATGTCATCGTACAATCTCATCAACGGCGTCCATGCCGACTCGAATCATCACACTCTGAAAGAAATCCTGCGAGGCGAGTGGAAATATGACGGGTAAGTGCAAGTTTTCCTCAGCGAAATGAGACACCATGAAGGTCCAAATTAATCGAGGATTTTGCCAGAACTGTCATGTCAGACTGGGGCGGCGTGAACTCGACAGTAGAATCAATCAAGGCAGGCTGTGATATCGAGTTCCCTTATTCGACACAATGGCGCTTCGACAAGGTTCTCAAGGCCGTCGCCGACGGGGAACTCACCGTCGAGGACGTTGATAAAGCAGCAGAAAACGTGTTGACGTTGGTGGAACGGACCAAGGGGGCCGATATGTCCGCCGAAGAACCGGAGAGGGAAGATAATAGAAAGGAGACCCGTGCATTGATCCGCAGAGCCGGGGTCGAAGGCCTGACGTTGCTGAAGAACAAGGGCGGCATACTACCGATCGACCGGGACACGGCCGTGATTGCTGTTATTGGACCGAATGCTAACAGGGCCATTGCCGGAGGTGGTGGGAGTGCCAGCCTCAATCCATACTATAATACGATTCCGCTGGAGAGTATCAAAAGGGCGGCTGGGGGAAATGTCATCTACGCTCCAGGGTGCCACATCAACAAATGGCTCCCCGTGGCATCGCCCTTCTGCACCAACAAGGAAGGCTATCCGGGCGTGACCCTGGAATGGTTCAGAGGAGACCAGTTCGCGGGCGACCCTGTTGTCACGGAAACAAGGTCAAATACGGATCTCTTTCTCTGGGACTCGGCACCCCTGGATCAGGTTGGGCCCGAGTGGTCAGCCATTGCCACCACTTACCTCCAGGCAAATTCTGCGGGCACGCACACCATCAGCTTCATGAGCGTCGGTCCGGGGAGGCTATACATCAATGGCGAGCTTGCTGTAGATCTCTGGGATTGGACCGAGGAAGGCGAAGCCATGTTCGATGGCTCAGTTGACCACATGGTTCAACAGTATATGGATGGTAAGGAGCCCGTTCAACTGATGGTGAAGATGACGAATGAGCTCCGTCCTGTCTCGAAGCAGAAGAAGTTCAATATGACACATAAATATGGTGGGTGCCGTATCGGATTTAAGGAGGAGGACCGAGTCGACTATCTAGATGATGCCGTGATAGCCGCCAAGAAGGCCAACGTCGCCATCGTCATCATCGGACTCGACAATGAATGGGAATCAGAGGGATACGATCGGCAGACAATGGCACTGCCCAAGTCCATGAGTCAAGACTTACTCGTCCGGGCAATATGCGCAGCGAACCCCCGCACAGTCGTTGTCAACCAGTCCGGCTCGCCTGTCTCTATGCCTTGGGAAGATAAGGTGCCGGCTATTATCCAAGCCTGGTATCAGGGCCAAGAAGCGGGCAATGCACTGGCCGATGTGCTCTTCGGCGACCTTAATCCGAGTGGAAAGCTTCCGGTAAGGCCAGTCTGAGTATCCCGTTGTATCTGTCTCATGACTGATGGTCGAAAATAGACAACTTTCCCCCGTGAGATTCAAGACACCCCGGCCTACCGCAACTGGCCCGGCGAAAACTCCCAAGTGATGTACGGTGAAGGGTTGTTCATCGGGTACCGTCATTATGACTCCGCAGGAATCAAGCCCCTCTTCCCCTTTGGCCACGGCCTGTCATACACGACCTTCGAATACGGACGGCCCTCACTCGACAAGAAGGTATTGACAGAGTCAGCACCCCTCCAGTTGACGATGGCTGTCACAAACACGGGCTGCATGCCAGGTGCCGAAACGGTGCAGGTCTATGTCCGAGACAATTGGTCAACGCTCCTATGCCCCGAAAAAGAGCTCGTGGCCTTCGAAAAGGTGTTTCTCAGTCCCGGCGAGACGAAACATATCACGATATCGCTCGATAAGTATGCCGTGGGGCACTATGACACTGCGAAGTCGGCCTGGGTTGCCAAAAGGAGCTTATTCGAGGCGAGGATAGGCGCATCATCAGCCGACATCAGGTAAGAGAATGCATCTACTCAAATCCTGCGGGATTCTGGAAGCCTTTTTGCGTCGTGGCGAAGCTAATCATGGGCAGACATGCTATCATGTTTGAGGTCGAGGAGCCGTTTACCTGGGTTTTCTAATCGAATGCCTGTAGTAGTCAACGGTCGCAATATGCGAGGTCATATCCAGGTCGGGGCAGAACTGCATCATTTGTAATGGAGGAAGATGTCTAGGAATCAATTCTTGGTGTCGTGACTTTTCTTGGGCGACTTTATGAGCTGGTGGTGAACTGGTCGATGATGTCTCTCCTGATATAATCCGAACTTCGTGCCATCGTAAGCATCACACTGTTTGGCACTGTAAGAATTGCCTTCGTATGTGCATATGTAAAGGGTCCATCTTTACTCGGTTAACGAACGTAGAGAGTACCTCTGACCAGAGAAGGGACTTGTATCTCTTGGGCTTTCTTTTGGTGCTTATATACGTGACTACGTCATTTGGGCCAGTATTGTTTTTCGTTCCGTGTAAATTATTAAACTCGGTATATGCAAGCTTAGCTTCAGCCCCATCCCCTCAGCCCAGCATGGATCCATCCGTATGATTATTACCGGGAATCCGTATGTAATCCGTATCCGTATTCCGTATCATCGTCCCAATCGCTAATACCGTTCTAGTCTTGGGTAGCCAAGCTACCATTTACAACTCACCAACTTCACCCACTCACCCACTCCCTCACCCAACCACGAAACCAACAGACCGGCCTGAATTCAGTCGAATACCTACATAGCATACACTGACCGGCAAAAGGGAAGCTGTGCTGCGCCTGGTATTGATGGCTGCACAATCCGAGCGACATGGCGCCGCCATCTTATAGGACCTATGGGTCTGCTAGTGGCTACTATTCACCCGCCATCTACTCGTCGAGCTCATACGATTCCGGCACTTCCATCTGGGACGAGTTGGTCGACGGCCTGCGGACCGTCACACGGCGGCTATGGAGATATGGCCACAGTTACAGCCGGCACTCGGCGTCGGGTTTCCTCGCCAGGGCAGCACATCAGCTCAGGCGCAACATGGTGCGCCGTCGACTCCTCAGCTTCCCGCATCTGCTGGTCGGACTCTGGATCCTCGTCCTGCTCTGGGGCGAGCGCTGGACTTTTGCCAGGAAGGTTCAGAGCTGCGACTGGGATCATTGGGAAGATTGGGTAAGTCCGTTTAGGTAGAGACGTCGGACAACTGGAAGGTTGGGAGGCAGGATAGGCGTGGTGAGCATTATTTTTTTGGCTAGTTCGTAACTGCTCACTTCTTGACGAGTAGCCTGAAGATGCGACGCCGCACCGACTCGTGTTCATCGCCGACCCACAACTCATCGATCCCCATTCCTACCCGGGCCGGTCATGGCCTATCAACGCCCTGACCATGCGAATCACGGATAACTATATGCGGCAGTCCTACAGACAACTGCAAAAGGTCTTACATCCGGACACTGTCATGTTTCTCGGCGATCTGTTTGACGGCGGGAGAGAGTGGAAGACGGTTCACGGAGACTTCGAAGACCCCGAATGGGCCAAGGACCATCGACCCGCAGAGGAGAGGAAGCTCCTGAAGAAGTGGAACAGGAAGTACGGCGAACAATACTGGCTGAAGGAGTACGCGAGGTTCGGCCGCATCTTCTTCGACAATTGGATATGGGGAGGATCAACACCCGGACCGTTCCAGCGAGGTCGGAAGCTCATCTCGAGCTTACCCGGGAACCATGACCTTGGATTCGGCGCCGAGGTCAAGCTGCCGGTGCGACATCGATTCAACGCTTACATGGGAGAGACCAACAGGGTTGACGTCATTGGAAACCACACGTTTGTTTCCATCGACACCGTTTCCCTGAGTGCCGACACCTCGAGAATGAAGGACCAGGTCGATTTGCGTGAGATCTACCAGCCGGTACAGGACTTCTTAAGCGACATAAAAGCGACAAAGCGGCGCGCCGTGGAGAAGGAATTGCGGTTTTGGCGGGGCGAGGTGGAGGAGGTTATTTTCGATCATAGAGTGGAGGAGTTGGAGACCGCCGACCACAGCAACCCGCCTACGATCGATCCGGGCGAGGATGCCCCTGACTTGCCTACCATCCTCTTGACCCATGTCCCGCTTTACCGTAACCCTGGAATGCCTTGCGGCCCAATGCGTGAACATTGGCCACCGACTAACCCTCCTAAAGGGCAAACAGGACCCGTGATTCCCGACCACCGAAATGCCATATCCGTTTCTAGTGGTTACCAATACCAGAATGTGCTCAGCGACGAGGACTCGATTAACCTCGTCAAGAGCATCGGAAACATTATCCATGTGTTCTCAGGCGACGATCACGACTACTGTGAACTAGTCCACTCACCACAACAAGACAACGTCCGCGAGATCACCGTCAAGAGTTTCAGCATGGCCATGGGCGTGCCCACGCCCGGTTTCCAAATGGTCTCCTTATATAACCCCCTTGACAGCCAGGGACAACCACTATCCAATTCCCCCAAATCCACCCTCCAAACCCACCTCTGTCTCCTCCCCAACCAACTCTCCATGTTCACAACCTACGCCGTGCTGGCCATTCTGAGCATCCTAGTACTCGTAGCCCGCGCCTTCCTCACCCCGATCCTCAAACTGCAACCTTTTGCCCTAGAACCCACACAAGCGGCCCCCTCCGCCGTGCTCCCCATCTTCAAAGCAAAATCCGACATCGACGACGAGTTCGAAATCCACGGCGACTCCATCTCTTCATCCGCCACATCGGCTTCCAATCTCCCCTCCGCCCGCGTCTCTTCGACGAGAACGCGGGGCCCGTTCTTACCGTCGCACGTGACAGCGCAAGCGCGCAATGTCGCCGGCAACAACAAAACCGGGCCGGGAAAGTGGGGCTGGGCGCAGGGGAGTCGGGGACCGCGGATCCAGATCCGGAAGGACACATATTACGAAGAGGGCAAGACGCAGTGGAAGCCTGCGACGCGTCAGCGGACGGGGTTCGGGCTTGTGGCGACGGAGATTTGGACGATGTGTTGGCGTGTTGCGTGGATGGTTGTTTTGTTCTATGCGTGGTTGACTGTGTGTCAGGATTAAGGGATATAGGGGAGGGAAGATTTAGGTAGGTAGATGAATGCGTTTTTTTGTATTAATATCATGAGGAGGGGAAGCATGCTCGTTGTAATTATCTATCTACCTGACACACCTATCTATATATGTAATTACCTACGAATTATTGTTTGCTGTTAGAGTATTCAAGAACTGCATAGAAGGAGATGGCGATAGATATCGTTCAACTCAGGGGCTACGGTCTTGTTTCTATATCGCTTACAACGCGAGAAGACAAAAAGGTGACCTGCGTTCCGAAATCTATCCGGTCAGCACAGCTAGGCAATCGCCCCTTTTCACGGTCCCCCGAAAACAAACCAAGAACTCGAAGAGAGGAACACATAAAGAGCATACAAAAACACGAAATTACTGCACGAAACCCAATACGTACTCGATCGCCAAATTCCAGGTATTCGAGTACTGAAATGAATTTCGATGGTTGATGAAAACCACGACGAAGAGACCCGCATCATAAATTCCCAACATCTATCCAGCTCAGCTCAGCTCATGATACAATTAGATAGGTAGGAATAATCTTTCTCTTCTTTTGTTGGCTCATCTCAACATTCAGTGCAGGATACGTAATAAATATGTCGCATCCGCGTGCAACAACAAGATAAAAGCCATAAATGAACAAGCGCGCGGGCTCGGACAGTATAAAATGCTGCTTCTGCACAATGGAGATGTCTTCCCCAGAAACCTAGTGATGATAAGACCCCCCTTACGAATAGGGAGATAATAATGCAAGCCCTACCATTCCTGTCCAACGAGGGCTACAACTGCCCCCCAACCCAAGCCCGATAATTCCTGCGGAATAAATGCCCCCTTTGTTTGATCCGAAGTCCCCATAAATTCCAATGTACTCCGACCCGTCCAACTCCGGCGCTGATATAGTGACGATGATAGGTATATTGCTTTGAAAATGGAAAACATATATGCCGGATTAAAGATATATCAGGTAATGACAAGTCTTGGCAAAGACCGTGAATGATGATGATGATTGATCAGGTCATGCATGCATGCGTCGCGGAGAGAAAATGAGACAAGACGCCAGATCAATAGCTAAAATCCACATTGTTCAATCCCAGCTCGCGGATTGCCTTATCTTCCTCCGACTCGCTATTTTCCACATGGTGCTCCGTTGTTTGTACCGTTTGTATGCTCGTATCGGTTGCTGTCGAGCCGGTCCTAGGAGGTGCCAATTCGTGTTCGTGTTCCGCCGGAGGTGGAATACCGCTGTCAGCAAAGCCTTCGTCGCGCAACTGTTGAAAGCTCCAACTCGGCTCGAAACCCTTGCTCTTCCACGCAAAGTGTACACGCTCGTACATTTCGTCAATCTGTTCGAGGCTGATCTTGCTCGTTTCGTAAACCATACAGTAGACGAACAGGGCGCCTAGAACACAAAACGCGCCCCAAAGGAAGAACACCTTGGTTCCCAATGAAGCATATCCCTGGCCCTCTTGAACGAGAAACGGGGTTCCATAAGCAATGCCGAAGTTGAGTAGCCAGTTTGCCGCCGTGGAAATGGATATCGACTTCGCTCGAACCTTGAGGGGATATATCTCCGAAGTGACGACCCACGTGACCGGGCCCCATGATGCCGCATATAAGAAGACGAAAAAGGAGACAAATACAATGAGCAATTTGGCAACCAGTCCCTTCATATCAGCGGCGACAACTGTTGAGAAAACGGCGATAATCAGCTGACAGATGGCCATCCCTAGTGAACCGACGATCAAAAGCTTCCGGCGGCCCCAACTTTCCACCACAAACAGGCCTGGAACCGTGGAAACAACGTTGATGATATTCAAGACGAGCGAGATAACGAACGGATCGTGCACACCGGCGAACTTGAAGAAGGTGGTTCCGTAGTACATGATGAAATTGATACCCGTGAGTTGTTGGAGCATCTGAAGCCCACAGCCGGTGAGGATTCGACGACCGAGGTGCGGAGAGCCGGTGAATACGTCGCGATACGACGAGCTACCGAGCGCGAGTTCGTAGTCGTGGTTCGCCTCGATTTCGGCGAGTTCTTCGACCAGGGCGGGATGTGTGATATCGAGGCGTCGAAGGCGACTGAGGGCTAGACCGGCAGCTTGTTTATCGCCACGCTTGATTAAATATCGCGGTGTTTCTGGGAGGATGAGGAGACCTAAACTGAGAACTACAGCCCAGGTGAGTTGGAGGCCAAAAGGGATGCGATAGGCGGCGGCCCCCTGTAGTCGGTAGGTCAATTGGTTTACGATCGACGCGCTTAATAGACCAAGGGTGATGGAGAATTGATAGGCGCAAACCAGCGTCCCGCGTATCCATTTCGGAGCCATCTCGGACTGGTAGAGCGGAACAAGCACGGATACGGCGCCGATACCCACACCGGCAATCATTCTGGACCATGACTGTCAACTAAAGGCACAACAGCAGGGGGGCCAAGGCATGAGACACGAATGGAGCCAGCCCTATGCAACTCAAGACATACCTTCCAGTCAACAACAGCGGAAGAGCAGATGCGGTGATCTGTAATATGACGCCGAGGATGAAAACACCGACAGAAGCGATGATGGATAGCCGACGACCAATCCAATCTCCAAACGGGGCGGAAAGCAGCGCACCAGCGACGGTGCCGGCACTCAGAATGGCGACGGTGATAGATACCTGGGCGGGTTGGAGGTTCAGGCCGTCTTTGTCCTGGTAGCCGGTGCTGAATTGATCTCTGAAAGATCTCATTGCGAGGATGCCGTTGATGATGCTTCAGCGGCGGCGAAGATGAGGAACGAGTCAATGGAAGGCCTTCACGAGCGAGCGCGCACACGAGGAGAACACACACGCACACGTGTGCATGGAGATGGAGGAGAGTGGCAGGGCATGGCATGGACTCACCCAGTATCGTAGCCGAAGAGGATGCCGCCGGTTGCTACGAAGAGGCCGACCATGATGGCCGGCGCAGAGGAACCGGCGACATTACTCGGTTTCTGCCAGCCCATGGCTATGGCCATGGTGGACGGTGTTGGAACGTCAAGCCAGCGCGAATTTTGATGCGAAAATGGAAAACGACGGGGGAGATTGAGGGAGAGATGGACAGTGAGAAGGGAAGAAGTTGAGGTGTCGGTGGAAATTTGTGGGTAGGTCAGGTTCTCAGTGGACGAGTCGAGATAGATTCGCCGACGTTAGCGGGTGGTAGTGGGCACTATGGGACTATGACTATGGGACCATGGGGGGGAGACTCGGGAGAGAAGGAGATCTTGGTTGAGGTGCAGAGTGGAGTGGAGATGTGACAGCACGAGGAAAAAGGCGGGAGAGAGGGGCGAGAACACGGGGAGAAGAGTGATCAGAGCGGCCAGCGTCTGTATGTCAGCAATTAGGACGCACCAAGATCACCGCCACGCTTGCACTACCATTCTACGAGTACCTGTACGGAGTCCGCTTAGGGCTCTCTTCACTGCTTCACTGCCAGGTCCAGTGTGCATGCGCTACGCTTCAGGTATGTACTCGTACTTCCCCAGGAGGTATTCTGCACTAACCACACTAGGGTGGCCTAGTAAAAGGAACCTCTCGGGGTGGGCAGGTACGCTGAGTTTAGTGTACTCGTACCTACGCTACTACCGGTACCTAAATAATTCGTGGGTGCCTGTACCTTCCGTATCCCGTGAGTCCTAACAAGCCGAACTCAGTTCTGATTGGCGGTTGGGAACGAGCTGGGCTCTACCTAAACTTACAAGGCAGGTACCGTGCTTGTACAGGAGGTGTCGGATATCAGAGACGATACCTGATCGAAGCTGCCTGAGAGTTGATGTGTTGATATCTCCAGCTATCTATCTATACAGAATTGCCTGACCTACTGCAAATCTGAAGATATTCTCATACCCATTGCCGTAACTTTCCAACCTCTTCAGTGCATTCATACCCCTTGCAAACTAACGTTCAGGTACCTACTGCCCGCACGTACATATCCCGTTCAGCAGGTACCTCGCGCGCTATAATTTAGCGCACAACACGCTAACACTGCTTACCTACCCCGGACTAGCCGTAAACGGCAGTAAGGAGTTCCCCGGCCCAGCTTTGCGCTGCTCCACTCTTCCTCCTCGCTCGCTAACGCCCTGCCCTCGCCTGCATCTCCAACTCCCCCAACTTCCACCTGGCGTGTGCACTCACACTCACAGACCCGAAAAGACATGCCATCCTCCTCCCTCAGCACGCAGCAGCAAGGCACGTCGTGTAGCATGAGGGTTCTTATTACTCTGCTCTGCTCCTCTCCGTCTGAGAGTGAAAAAATTCTCCTTGAAGACCTGTCATGTTGTACCACGTCCATGTCCAATAAGACGGCCATGTGACTCTGCAAGTGTAAGACCACGAGGCCGCTGAACCACGACTGCGGGATTCCCTTTCTCTTCGCCGTACATGGAACTTGGAGAGTAATCCGTACCGGTACATGCTTGTGTTCCGTATCGTACTCGCGCTACCTCCTTGGCTCGATCGACTCTCTTCACGGCCGACGAGTTGCTGCAACAGCCTACAGGACGCCTATATTAAGTCGAAACTGGACTCGACTCAGACTGTAACGACGCGGCCTGTTCCACGCCTCACATGGTGCCGTGCGGGATCCACGGATTGCACGCCTACCAACTACTCGCACTTGTTAACTGCTACCGGCTCTAGGCTCTAGCCCGTGACCGATGATCATCTTACGATGATTGTATGCACGGTAGGACCCGGTACGCATTCATTCGCTTGCTTCTTCGAGAACGGGCGCTGACTTGGTCCTCAGCCCAGAACTCCGCGTCGTCGAGCTGGATGGGGGTTGCACACCAGCTGAGACAGATGATGTCTACATGGTGACATTGCGTCGTTGTCAGTCCATGTCGTTAGTAAATGTAGGTGGGTGTTTCGTACCTCGATTCTAACCTGCCTGTGTAAAGTGCGACGTGCATGTCGTTGCAACGTTCCCGATGCGATGTATTCCGTGCAGAGACTGAGCTACGCGTCTGACAACGCCTAGAGCCTTATCTTCATGTCAACTTGCGCTGCCTTACGAGAGAGCCGAGACTACAACAGCGAGTATCCCGTATTCTCACTCTCTGATAAGGGAAACGTGAGAACAAGACGACAAGAGTTTTTAGGAGCTCTAAATAACTTGGCGACAACCAGTTGAGACCAACAACCACATTCGTGCGTACCTACTTCGTACTACGGATTATAGATTCGAAATATGTCCATCCATCCCACATACATCTATGGGGTAGGAATTCGTGAAATTCACATTAATAAAGGAGGTACATAGCCTTCTTCCTATTAATATATACCACTCCGCCGTCGCACACACACCCTCGCTAAGTGGCTTCTAGTGTGCACGACCTACGGATTTCGCTTCCTATTTCCTCGCTACGAGTACTTCGAGAATGGGAAGACTAGCCCGGATGAGGAGTTGTGGATGGTTGACACACACAAGACACTGCACGATGTCCTGTCAGTGCCAATGACGGTCTAGCCTGTTGGTGACAGGTCTAGGTACGAGTACATACATACATCCTTCGAGGTCTTCGTCTGCATGGAGTCTCCCGTGAGTCCAGGCTTCGATCAGGTTGTCAACCCATGCTGCACAACAAACTGGGCCTAGCGTATGCGTCTGAACTCGGCTTACCCCGTTGTCAGTCATGTGACTGAGCAGCTGCAGTGGGGAGGTTATGCTTAATCTATGCGGGCGAGAAGAAACGGTCACGGTTTCCAACGCTGACGTCGGGTTCAGATGCAGTCGGAGACGAAATCTGCGTAGGGCAGCAGACCTTCGTCTTCATAGGACACCACGTCAATCCACTCATGCGACGAACAGTAGAGGGACCGTATGAGACTGTCTGTGACAGCTACTTGATTCGTACTTTGCGCAACAAGGACTACGTACCAGGCCCCTGGAGAATTCCGACACCGTTCTTGATGTTACCATGCTGTTCACATCGGCGCTGTTACTACAAGTCGACAATTATCTGATTGCAAAGGAATCGCGCTCGAACACATCTAATGCGCTCAGATTGTCGAGCTCAACCCGACATGGTCAATCAGAAGAGCAAAGCTACTGTCCTTTAACCTCGACGTAGACACGTTTGGGACCGAGAGCATGAGGGGACCGGCTTCAGAATTGGGTATTATAATATGGCAGTATATTTTCCGAGACAGGAACAGTAATGTGTGAAAAAGATGAGTCACGATGCTTATGGACTAAGAAGCTCCTACAACAAGGGAAAGCTCGACGATTTTCTCGTTCTTGATATTTGCTCCCGCCGGTCTGGGTATTCCGAGGCAAGTTCTCCACGCCTGCCCGAGCAGTAGTCCTTCAAACGACCCGAATCCATACCCAAGTCTCCCTCGAAGGAATCCGACTAACCCCTGATATGTCCCTTTTAGTCGCATGATGATGATGTCTGTCTCTATTTGTCATGGGTACAGTTCACTCGATGAACCTCTGTGCTGAAAGGCCGAGCGACTAACTCCCATGAATTTCTCAGATCACCCACTTTATTGACATCATAAACAACAGCATTCGATGAACTTCCCCTGATGCAAATGCTCTTACCGGCGAGCTTGAGGCTAACAGAATGACAGATTCTTTTGTCGGTTGTAACCGTATTCAGATGGCAACATGATTCTGTTCCCAGCTTTGGTTCAAGGTGTCTCTGAGCGGACTCTGGAAAAGGACAAAGTACCATAAGCATCCACCTTCCAACAAGTCAACTACATTCGTGAATGGGGCTAACCCGGGCGACGAGACCGCCACCGAGGATAGGTAGTCTCCTCGAGATCCCTGAAACAGATCCTCGGCGTTCAACGCAGTCTGCCTCCCTGCTTGTCGGGCACGTAACGACGTAGGACATGAAGATCGACCACCAGCCATATGTTAGTCGATCTATTTTTAAAGAAAACCAAGTCGCCGACTTCACCGGTCACCTAAAGCCAACAACATGGGAGAAAAAAACTCGCACTAGAACTGAGTGAATTTGGAATACTGATCGGCATTGACCACCATCTGGGTCCTCCCTAAAATCTCTGCTCGCACGTGCAAGACGAATCCTCCATTCGATCACGCTTCTCTTCTCGGGGTTCTCCGTACTAATGAACCGTTGGTGATACGGGGAGGAGTTGTGCAAGAAGTTCTTGTTGGTATTTGGCCTGGGATCCGAGTTGAGCTCTCGAGACTCGGACTAACAGCGGCTAACAGCGGTTGTGTGCGGAATTGCCGAAGTTAAATACACTATAGCTGCATTTATGTGATTAGAAGCATATTACCTTAGCTGGCTAGGTGAATACCCCCGATAAAGTCAACCACACACTGCTCTTTCACCACGAGTTGACACAAGACGCTTGCGCATCACAATGCAATGCTCACCTACATCCAACGACGGCAGCAGGATCTAAATCAGATCACTCTGTACAATACCTCCATTATCGGAAGTCCGATTGGCAAAATGGGAGGGTGACGCAACATAGATGCGGTGCAGACACACAACACAGTCCGTTTGAATCCCGGGCATCTATCTCATCTCCCATGTATGTATGTGTGTTGCCCATCATCTGGCAGGCTGTGAGAGATAAACGGTAGCTTTCGCTTCTATTTTTTTCTTCCCACGAGATGGACAGCGCCGAATGGGGAACGCGAGCGTTACCGTATCACTTGGCTGCGTAAGTGTCCTGGCACCAGCAGGATCATGGCTACACCACACGACGCCGCCCCCCCTTGGCTAGACCTTGACCCCCATCCCTTTCCCCGATATCTGGACTATCTCTTCGTATATTCAGGATTGTAGATCTGATGTGTGCTGATGGTAGTTTTCGGTTCTGCTCCTGATTCTGGGTAGTCGTATCATCCAACTGGCTCTCGATATCAAGGACCGTGACGCATAGATACGGGCTTTATTATCGCCAATGGGACTCAATTACATTGAGGCATAAACTAGACTTCATACATCTTGTAGCTGAGCATCTGGGAGACATCACCAAGCTACCCATCTCACCTGTATGAGCAATTCCTCTTCGCCGGAACCCCATCTGTTCTTATCCCCTAACACATCATAAGTCTCCAGTCCGTCTCCCCTTATTTACCTACGAATTATCATCACTTAAACCAAGTCCTTACCACCAGTCCGATACGTTCCAGAGATAGAGACCCGTGCTCGAAAGTAGATGTCAATCGGTACCAATTCGTGAACAGCGTGATCCTCTCGTCTCAGCGAAAGATAAGCATGAAGAATTGTGCCCCGTACCCAGTAGGTTGAAACGCATATTTCATACTCAGCATTCATTGATCTCCGCCCCTTTCCTGGTAGATTCCCCTCACATATAGCATTCGCACCCTGCAGCCAGTTCGAAGGTATCCGTAACCGTAGCGAACGAGCTAACTCCTTCGCGATGCCATCCTCACTTAAATAGATCGTACTGCCTCAAGCAAATCGAAGTGCAGCATAGAATAAAGTAGGTACCCCTGTTTCGGTGAGCGAACGTCTCGTCTAGACTGTCGTGTAGGTATGAGGTAGAATCTCATGTAGCACGGCTTCGTCTCCGCCGCACGCACTTCTGGTCGGGATAGTCTACCCATGTATCTAGGCATATCCTCAGTCGTAGTTATGTGTGCAGCTGGGGATAGAGATAGAGATTGTGATGTGATCTAAATACTAGACTCGAGGACCCCATAATATGTCCGCATCGGCGTGAAACCCCTACGTCAGCGGTCCCGAATAGAGTATCTATTCGGCCGCCGTAGCCACAACAAGACGACCACTTCTATGGTCCGGTCCGCCAGTGCAGGTAATACGTCTTAAAACTCGGCAGGTTCGCGACGGAGAAGGCAGTATCAACTCGAGTTCGTTGATCAACACCATTAGGGTCAGAAAAAGGGGGCATTCATTCAGTCTTGCGATTTCGACGAGCGGTATATAAATATAATGTGCAATCTACCTAGCCAACACGACATATATACACCCAGAGCGCAAGCGAAGAAAGACAAAAACAAAAAGACAGACATAAAGGGGCTCTGAGGTTCGGTATCTCAATACAGCGCGCGCGACAAACCCTCGTAGTCTACATCATAATCTGTTTTCTTTATTTTCTTCGTTGAAAAAAAAACCATTCCCAAGTGTCTGTCGCGCATACATAACAAATATATACCTATATACCCAAGGAAGAAAGTGTGAAAAAAAACCACACACACAAAAATACTTTCAAACGCCATGATTTTGCAAATCCCCCCTAGATATCCAGCGTGACCTTCTGGCCCTTAACACGCCCTATTACCTGCTGCGGCGCATACTTCGGGATGACCTCATCATCATGCAACATCTCGAATTCCTCCGTAGCGTCGCGACCCATGAAGTTCATGATAGCCTGCGGACCACCAGGGTGCTCGTCGAGCCAGTTCGACAGGTCCATGACAACGCCCTTGACGACGACCCACAGGTCCTCGCGCTTGTTGTGCTTCGCCACTTCCTCCAGCGTGTACTCCTTCTCGGGGATCTCGAACTTCTTCGCGGGCTTGCCGCCGTTCGCGGCGGGCGTGGGGCCCGTAGCCGTCGTCTGCTGGCCCACGGTAGGGGCTGAGGCGGCGGTCGCGCCGGTGGCCCATTCGACCGAGACCTTGCCCGGCTGCGAGGGGTCGATGTGGAGCGAGATCTGGCCGAGACGCTGCGCGGCGCCGGACTTGCCCGAGAGGGCCTGCTGGAAGAGGTAGTTGCTGGCCGAGTCACCGGCGACGCGGCCGTAGACGACGCAGCCGAGCAACGAGGAACCGCCCAGACGGTTGGCACCGTGGACACCACCAGCCAACTCGCCGCAGGCATAGAGACCCTCGAAGGGCTTCTTCTCCTGGTTCAGGACCTGGGCCTTGTCGTTGATCTCGATACCACCCATGGTGAAGTGGAGCACAGGCTCCATGAGCGAGACGTGGAAGGTGTCATTGATGTCGAGGGGCATGTTGTGGAAGAACTTCTTTCCCCAGGGGTCCTTCTGCTTACCCTCGGCGATGGCGTTGTACGTGGTGAAGGTCTTCTGCAGGTGCTCGGGCGTGCAGCCGATCTCCTTGGCCAGCTGCTGACCGCTCATCTTCTTCATCAAGCCACGGCCAGAGTAGTGGCGAGTGTGGAAATCGAGCGTGTTGGAGGCCTTGGAGTTCAAGACCAAGCGGATAGGGAACTTGCCCTTGTCCTTCTCCTTCCACATCATACCGGAAACGTAGTCTCGGTGGCCAAGCTCGTCGCAGAATCGGTCACCGTCGGCGTTCAGCAACAGACCACCCTCGCCACGCAAGGCCTCGGCAGCCAAAAACTTCCACTTGGATCCGGGGTCCTTGGGGTCGACGAGACCGGTGGGGTGAACCTGGACCTTGTCCATGTCGATGCCGTTACCACCAATAGCCATAACCATCTTCTGACCATCACCAGTCGCGTGCGATCCGTTTGTGGTGGCAAGGCCGAAGGTATCGGGTCTGTGCTTCTTCAGAAGAGACGAATCGCTGAAGTCGGCAGCGTAGCCGCCAGTAGCCAGAACGACGGGGCCATCGAGGGTCGAGGTCTCACCGTTGGCTTCGTACTGGACACCGGTGACCTTGTTGCCCTCCTTGTTCAGGCTCGTGACGCGGGCCTTCTTGATGATCTGGACTCGCTCGGGTTCGGTCTCGGCAAGCTCCTCCAAGCGCTGCATCAGAGCATATGTAATGGCCATACCAGGGAACTTGGCATCGTGACCTCTGTGTGTCCGAGGATGAGAGTGGCCACTGATGAAGTGTCAGCAAAACACCGGCGCAAGGACAAGTGGGTGGAGGCTTACCCAAGCCGCGACACCAGGGTCAAGTCGAGGTTGAAGACATCCTGCAGCCACTCGACGGCAGCGGCGGACTTGTAGGTGAGGACCTTGATGAGGTCGGGTCTGGCCTGGTCACGGGCGGACTTTAATGTGTCCTCGTAGAACTGCTTGACGCTGTCTTGGATCTTGTGGTCGACCTGAGTACGGGTCAGGGCACCGTTGATGCCAGAAGTGGCCTTGGTGGAGTTGCCACCAAAGAAACCTGGCACGACCGTGTCAGTCAAGCTGGCGAGGCAGAGGCAGACAGGACAACGGGAGCGCCATTGACGGCCAACTCACCCTGCTTATCCAAAACAACAACATTGCCACCAGCTAGGTAGATGGTGTGAGCGGCACTGAGACCAGACACTGCACACAGCAAAGTCAGCGCGTTGTTCGCATACAAAGTCACAGCATGGTGGGGGATGCCTTACAGCCGCCACCGACGACTATTACACGAGGGGCCATCTTGAGAGGGCAAGATTCGGATTATGTGAACCGGTCACAATCAATATATGTAGTGGCTAAAGGATGTGGAGCTATCAAGACGGGACGGGCAAGTGAGAGGCGAGGTTGGAATGAGATGGCTGCGATCGGTAAATGAAAGGAAGTGTGAGTAGAAAGAGGGACGAATGCGTCGAGTTGATATTTCGGCGTAAATAGTGACGAAACTACACTAGAATCGCCTTTTCCGAGCTGGGCATTGCGAATGCTGACACGCTGATTCGCAGGGGAGCAACGAGCCGAGGTCGTCTGAGCTGGTATCGTAGCTCGTGCATATACAGTGTGCGCACACAAGCCCGCACCAGTCGTGTACATACGCCGTGGCGTTATTTCGTCCGAAGCGAGAGGTCTTCAATGGGGGTTTCACAGTGCAGCTCAAGCCCCAGACCACGGTACCAAGTGCAACTCCTCAGTTACGGCAGGTGGGTCTGCCTAGTGTCGGCCGTCACCCCACGGGCAGCAGCAGTGACCTACCGGTTACCTGCATACCCATATGGACAGATAGAGAAACGCAAGCTAGGTATGCATCTACGATGTAATCCGCAATGTTCATCACAAACCCGTATACTGGCTGATCTCTTAGAAATAAGAGATCATATAAAACATTCCGGCGAACCACTGTGCTGGCATCGAATCTGTAACTACGTAACGGGTTCTGACACCCGCAAACAACGTGGTGTTATGTACATTCATGGTTGAAGCGGGAAGACCCATGATGGATCCACGGTGATCGGCCTAAGGAGTGCGGATATGTATTTCGTACATTTAAGGAGTTAGTGAGGCACTTGAAGCGTCGTGCTAAGCACGGGTACGCTTAACTACGGGGAAACATGCCGAGGCTTTATCCAGAAACAGCCGAATAACGCCACCGTAGACATCCAAAACAGACAAAACTCCGTATTCCGTCTGTATACGGATTTCCAACCCAAGTCGCGTACGGAATACAGATGGATAGCGGCTGAAAGCTGACGGCAAGTCATCTCTCTTTCTCAAAAGACAACAATCGCTTGCACGATGAACCGATGCCTGTCACAGCGTACATACCAGGTCTACGGTATAATAACACGTGACATATTATGCGTGCTATTCTGATCTCTGATTTCCTTGTACATACGAGTTAACGCCTTCATTCTTTGTTCGGTTTACGTCTGCGATTGGCCCTCTGGAATCCGAACCCCGGCATTGCGTCGTCCCGGGGCAAAAAAAGGCAGGAAACAAAAAGACATGTGAATACGCCTCAGTGCCGTTTACCCCTGGAACCCCGGACAACACCACACTTACCGATTCAACCAACATGGCACATGACTAGCTTCGTACTGCCGCGGTCCATTCTCCCAGTGACTCTTCCATGGCCATACCAGGCCACCCTTCAGCAGCAGTTTCTACGTACCCATCAGTGACGCCGTGCCGTGCGCGTTCAAGCTCGATACAAACACGGGAGTCTCCATTCTGAACAATTCACGATACCAAGCGTCATTCCTACGTGGTGGCGAGTACACTCGCGTGTCCATTCTGCACATTTACAATGCCCCGACTGCGACGTTCTCCAGCAGTACGGAATACCTAACCTACATGTCAGCGGACGCTACCCTTCTTGCCTGTCTGCCTACATCAGGCCACTTTTAGTCACGATTCAAGCAACCCAAGGAACTGAATCATTCACCCCTGCCCGTTGACGGTCCACTGGTCCCTTGCGACGTCGAGTTACGCTGCTGAATCTTGGACGTCTACAAGAACTGCAGTCTGCCTGCCTATTACGATTTTGCCCTGAATATTCCGTATTATATACTGGGCTAGGTCTCATAACGGTTGGGCGAATTATGCAAAAGAAGGGGTTGCTGTACGGATGTCGTTCAAGTTCTCGAGCGGAGTGCTCTGACTATTTCTTGTCAACGTCTCTTTCATACACGAGATGTATTCCGTCGATTCTATCTATGTACCAATGCCTTCTGGTCTGAATGCCAAGCGCTAGTCCAACCAGGCGACAATGGACATTAACCGTTGGTCGACGGATGAGGTGTGCGTCAATGTTTCTTATATCCATTTTCCACCCCATATCGGCTTCGACTCCCAGAAAGTGAGATTGCCAATCTACCTCAGCGCTGATGCTGGGCCGGCCAATCGTTCTATCATCGTTCTATCTAAGTTAATACCCTCTGTGACGGTATGCCAGAAGCTACGTCAACAGTATTGCAACATGCCTTTGTTGCAACGGCGCTTGAATGACAGCTGACGTTCCTCGGTGAAATGCCCTGCCACGTTCACTTAGGCTTGACAGCGCGAACATGAACCACTGAGCTCTGAGAATTTCAACGTCCTCAAAGACTCGAATCTCTTGTTTATTTTTTTGCTATTGTGTCCGATCCGATGTAGTAACAACCAAACGGAATCGTTAAGCTGTGCGGCCTGCTCGAGAACTATGACGCAAGTCCGTTCTTCTGTGTCTGTTTTGTCGGCTACATAAGTCAACTACAGCATGTCGCTGTCCTCTTCTCTCTCCTCTTCTCTCTCCTCTTCGCCCTCACTATTCAATCGACGTCTTTTAATAGGACGCGGAGATCTGGAACGCTTGGCCGCTGCTTCTTTTGGTAAAGGGGCAATATGCTTGGTTTCAGGTTGGAAGTCGGCGCCTTGGAGTGTGATATCAGCAATCTTTTGATGCAGCAGACGCACGATAGCTTTATAGCTCTTCTCAGAAGCACGCAGGCTACCGTTTCTGTAGGGTATAATTTTGATATCGATAAACCCACGCACGATAGCTTCGTGGCCCTTAGAAGCAGCCTGGAGGGCTTCGCCATAGGATGTAGTATCGATATCGATATTCTTCTCAAGCAGCAGACGCACGATAGCTTCATAGCCCTTCTCAGAAGCACGCAGGAGGGCGTTGCTGTAGGATGTAGTATCGATATCGATATTCTTCTCAAGCAGCAGACGCAC
>JAJFDJ010000133.1:0-83120 GCA_028637755.1 Xylariaceae sp. X170
TCGTTTCACCACATCTCCATGCTTACTGCGGGGTTTATGCTTATAAAAACCATGCTTATGGCGGGGTTTGACTGTAGGTCGAGGATAGGAGAAACATGGGAGAAACCGAAAACCGACCCCGAGTAATTTCCAGTCACGTGACGCAACAGCGTGATTGCGCCTCTGCGCCGATTCGAGTTCGCGCGCAATCCTGACCTCCAGCTATGCCCATAGAGCGCTAGCAAGAGGCCGGATCCGTAGCCTACCCCCCAGTCCCCGGATCCTAGTTTTTCTTCGCAGGGACCTTGGTTATCAATGGAGATGCCTAGGGCCCTAGGTACGGATCGATCTTGGCTTGGTGTTTTAGGGGCTCCGTCGCTCGATTCGTCTTCTCCAGTTCTCCTTGTTGCTGGAGGCCTTCAATGAACTCCTCCGACGATGAGACAGGTACATAGTTGGCATCGCTGACAACTGAATTAGGGATACGGAATTGCAGTGAGGGCATTGCAGGATGCCGCAGTTATTCTGTGAGTCGGACATTTCGTGATCGTGCATGCCAACGAGCACAACATTAGCCGGACAGCATTGCCCAATCCGACGTCACCTAGGTCCGAGGCAGTTGAACACCACATAAGCGAAGAATACGGTACGATTTCACGCCTCTTGCCATGCATGCATGGTGCTCATGTGAAACCACGTCCTGAGGCAACCATGGATGATTGCCAAAATCAGCCCAAAATTATGGTTGGATAGCATCCACGACACGACGCCAAAGAGATTCTCCCCCAAGAGTAACCGTCTTACAAGGGACTATTGTCGAGCGCAACATGTGGTGTAGTCTCGCATTCATCTGCATCTTTTTGATAGACTCTCCAATATGAAGTGAGTTCTATCAACTGCTCACGAGATGAGAAACTCGCCATTCGTACTCCATCACAAGGTTAGCGAAACCCTCCTGAGAAGAAAACCCCCCTTGTCCCAAAATCAGCAGAACACCTGTGCATCTGTGGCAAGGTGTATGGTAACGGAATCTATACTTTGTCGTAACAAAGTCGGTGTTTCCAAGTCCAAATAGAGAGATCATCGATTCGCATGCGTGTGTCAAACCCGAGGTGGAAGACCATTGATGTAAGTCCATCTTGACAGGATCGTTGCGTCTTATTATATGAGCTTTTTCATGTTAGACACGCCTTTGAAGCATCCGGTAGAATGTGACAGAGCTCGATATCACGGGTTTTCACGACATGATGCGCAGTCCATTTGCATTGGGGTCAGCATCTCGTATTAATAGGGGCTTTGAGCGGAAAGCATGCCTCCACGGCCAAAGACTCAATGTACAGGAGAACTCGAGCTGACTCTGCATCAAGCAGTAGTCTCGCACGAGGACGTTTGTGTGACAGGGGTGTTCTTGAGCTCTGGTCATCCGTTCCCGAGCCCCTGAGTGTCGTCTACATGTGACGATCGTTGTACAGTGATAAGATACAATTCATAGATACACTGGTAGGTCCGTTGTAGATGCCGGGCTAATTGTGAATCCCCATGTGCAGTGATAGCAGAATTGGGTTGGCTCTACTCATGGCCTGATCTTGTTGGTTTTCTTTACCTGTCGGCCATGGCAAGTCTGATCGCATGGTAGTAGTCGCTGTCGAACTTCGCCTTCACTTCCTCCCTCGTTAACCAGTTGAAATCCTCCAGTCCCATCTTGTTGCCAGTCAGATTGGCCTGTCCGGCCATAATCCTGACCTTGTGGAAGAATGTCTTTGAGCCACGCTTGAGCACAGATTTGTCCTCGTTATACGTGGGTTCCTTGACAATGTGTGCTACCGGTACGCGTCCAACCATCCAGGTGTTCATGTTGACTCCTGCCGCTAGTTCCATGGCTCTTTGCGCAGTCTGGTTGACCAATTAGTTCCGAGTATCTACTATGCGTCATAGGAATTGATTCTGCTCACCTCGTCCAAGCGCTCATTCGTCGGGACATCCACGGCGGGGAATTCCCATTGGCCAGACTTTCCCTTGACGACTAGATATAACGTACGATCCAGTTTGCGATCTAATCTACGGATGTCGTTCGTCTTATCAGCTTCCGTGATCCTGTCCTGTGGGCGCTCAACGGGCACAATCTCATCCGGGGGCGCCTTTTCACCATCTTCCGTCACACGTAACTCGGCGTCCTTCAGCAGGATCTCGCGAACACGCCCCTCATCACTGAGCGTACTGCCAACTAACAGCTCGTCGTTCCATGCATTACGGCCCTGGGCATAATACCGACCAAGCTCCTTAGCAGGGATGGACCCGCGTTCCTCGTACTTGATGCGCCAGTCGAGGTCGGTGGCGGTATCCTTTTTGAAGTAGAAGGTGTGTCGGAAGGGTAGCACCAATCGCTCGTTGAGACGCTTTTGGTAGAAGAAGAAGGCATTTTCGAAGGGCGTCAGGGCACGTGTGATCAATGGCGCTCTTGTGACAATGACACCACTCTGTAATCGGTACTCGGACTTGGGCGCTGCTGTGACGGGCGGGGGTGGGATTGAGTCGGCAGGCTTAAGAGCAGCAGCAGCAGCATCTGCTACCGGCGCCGGCTCAGCAGCAGGCGCTGAGTAGGGGCGGAACTGGAGGTTTCTGCAGCTGGCGCATACATTCTTTTGCTCTGGAGATTCAGCTCAGTTAACATTCATTCCATTTGTCTGGGTCGGAGCGTAGCATCGGAATGAAGAACACACGTTTTAACAAGGCCACAGCAAACCTGCCGCCTCTGCTTGGTGCCGACATTATCTGCGATGGGATACGCGTTCTCGTGTAAGTGGGAGAAGCGTATGGCAGCAGGCGGTTGACTGTCAACTTTTTTTAGAGCTCCCCCGGCCAAGCAGGTCACCTTCCGTCAATCATCTCTTGGCTTAGCTGAGCGGGCTCACGGTTGAGCGTCAGCCACATTTTATTCTCCAGCCACACCTTTCTTATCCACTCGCCCTAGCCTGCATGTACACGGTACTTCACGGGGACCATCACGCAACAACCTGTGGCTGATCCCACGTTCCTTATCTCCCGAGGTGAAGTCCTTATCAACGGCGCTACCCGCCAGCGACGCTATAACGGGTGGAGACCAGTTCCTGCATCCAGGCTCCATGTTCCTCCGCACTCCACTCCAGCAGCATCTCGACCGTTCATGTTATGTATCGGTACCTGCACCTATTCGAAGCCAAGTCGAGTCGTCGTCATCAATGGAGAATGGGAGATCTTGTCTTCCTCCTACATGACCCATTTCAATCTCCTCAATTGCCCATCTACAACACCTCCTCTGGTTGCCTGTGGCATCGGCTGCCAATATGCCAAAACACAGCGTCGCATGTATAACTGTTAGCTGGGCATAGGAAAAGCCAGTAATCCGTATTCTAGGTATAATAATATTTCTCTCTTTTCTTTTCCTCGTTTTCTCTTCTCTCTCCGAACCCGTTCCTATTCCTGTTCTACCTATTCTACGAGTACTACTATTACTACTCCGATCCTTGGCGTCGTTCTGCAACGGCTTTCGGGTAGCACGTTCTCGCTTACTCGCCGACTCGCTGGCATCTCCGTCTCCAAATGCGGCTCTCACATTGCGCCGATGACCTCTGCACAGCACCGGGTTTCACCACCCACTCGTTGCTGTCGACGGCACTTTCATTGACGCCTTTTTTTCTCACATTCGTCTTCGTCTTTGCCGTCGTATTGCGCAAGGTATTTCCCCAGCTGTCGCGTATCCAGAACTCGCGCGACGGTGCCGATCACTTTCTTCCTTCCGACGCTCCTCTGGCGCTACAACAGGCTCATGCCGAGCATGGTGCTAAATCGTTTCGCCGGCGTGTCGCCGCGGGCGCATTCGCGAGTACAGTCGGACTAGCAGCGGTCCTCGCCGAACTTATTCTTTGTGAGATCTCCGAGATGGTCAGTCCTCACGCTCGAGCGACTGCGTTGCGTATTACTGTTCCTACGCTCCTGTTCCTCCTCATCGTCCTCATTCCCTTCTTGGAGCTGCAGTCGCTCATCTCTGGTTCGGGATGGTCCTTTCAACGAACCGCTCGAGGTCACTTGCCTAGAATGGCGTGGATCCTGCAATTCGGTCTATTTGGCGTCTGGCTTTTTCTATTCTGGTCACTCGGAAACTTGGTCCCCGTTAAGGATGAGATTATGCATATCAATTCTCAGATGATTAAAGGCCGATCAGATATCTCTTCGACGAACCTGGCCCGTGCATGTCTTGAGCGCATTGGTGTCATTGGCATTTCGCTTATGGCTCTTCTATCTGGGTTTGCCTCTGTCTCCTCACCCTGGCACACATTCGGCAGCAGAGCTTCGCGAAGGCCGGTGACAGATGCGGACATTGCACGTAAACAAGCTGGCTTAGATGCCACTAATGAGATGCTCCTCACCAAGCGACATCGCCTACAGACTCTTCAGCGTAAGGTTGCCGATGCGTCGAAGTCCGAAACATCAGGGTTGGTCGCCAAGTTCATGGGAAGTATCCGGGGAGGTGGTGATGCGGCCGAGATTCGGAGTCTACGAGTTGAGATCTCAGGTTTAGAGACAATGGAAACGAACCTGGCATCTTCCCTAGCCGCACTGCGATCGCGGCAGGCCACTTCGGAACGTGCAGCAACCACACTGGGGAAAATCATGATGATACCGACCTATGTGTTCAGTGCATATTGTATTTACCGAATCTTGGCTACTACTCTCACAACCTTTCGTCGTCTTTACTATCCTACGGCCTCATTCTCCTCTTCAGATCCCATCAATCGGTTCCTTGGCCTTTTAGCCAAACACTGGGATCCTAAGCTCGACCAAATTGCATGGGCAAGGCAGATATCATTCTTGCTGTCTGGCGTAATCTTAGCAGCAAGCGCGAACAGTGTTCTGCAGACCTTTCACCTATTTGCGAAATGGACCCCTGGACTGTTATACCAAGCTCAGGCGAACCTGGCTCTGCTGATCGGACAAATCAGTGCCATCTACGTGATATCAGCAGCGTTGCTACTTCGGAGTAACCTCCCACAAGAAGTCAGTAGCGCCGTGGGCGACGCGCTCGAAAGCGCTCTTGAACCCAGTTTCGTGGACAGATGGTTCGAGGGCTGGTTTCTACTCGCGAGTGCTGCGACCGCTGCCGGTATCTGGATAGGGGGCAAAATTGGTGAATGGGGCGAAGATTGGGAGGATATAGGGATGGAAGAGATGGGCCAGAAACGCTCGTGAAGCCCCTGATAGTCTATTGATCCATCATAAGGCGTTCTGGGCGTTCGTATACAGTCGCATCAGAGGCCACAACCATACAACTTATTACTAATAAATATTGCCTTCATCATTGATTCAGATTGACTGGAAGCCAGTTGTCAGATTGCCATTGCCGTGGCTCCTACGATTCTAGTTACTGTTTGAGGCTCGAACTTCGAGCTCACACAGGGCACACGTCTTAGAGATAGAGTAGGTATAGGAAAAGCCTACCTATGATCCCTACAACCAGAAGTTTGTCTGCTTCAGGCGGATCTTTTCTTCTGAAACCGTCCAACTGTCTAGGTAGACGTTAGGTATTCACTTCATTGTGCCCCCGTGCGACTCGAAGCGCCCAAGACCATGTGTTCGATGCTGTACCATCCTCTAGAGACACCGAGTGTCTCTAATATCATGCCTAGTGTTGCGTGCGATAGCTCAATTAAGGGAGAGAAACGAATACGTTGAGCTTTGAAACAATAAAGGTCTGGTTATGTAGGGGCTGATGAGGTGAGGGTTGAAAGGATACCTAGTGAGCCCTCCTCGTTTGGCCACGTGAACCATCCTCAGAGCTCGTTATCGCTTCTCCAGGAGATGCCACCCCATCTCTTGCAAAATGCCGCCGCCCAAGGAGATCTCCATCCCCTATGTCCAACATCTAGTTCAATCCACACCTCTATATAAGAACCCCACCTCACTTATAATAGAAGGCACCTGTTTGTGCAGGAACGACTGAAGTCGGTGGTTAAGCGAGATTGTAATGTGCGCCTGCCGTCTCCTTGTCAATGGTCTTGTTCAATAAAGGCAGGTACGATCGCACACCCACCACGCACGCACTTGGTTTTATAATCCCCCTCAGACTGACATTTCTAGTTCTTTAGATTATTTCTCTCGCACTCTTTATTATTCTCACTGCTTTGGCCACAAATTGCTCGTATATATATCTATAATTACCACTCGTCTTCGGAGTCATCCAATATACGCGCCATGATCGACTGCTCGTTTGTCTTCTGCTCGGACCTCAGCACAGCCGATGACAACGATCCGTAGTCCACGGAATATCTTCAAATCGGTTCCGATTCTGGTCCGTCATTGATTCCTGTTGCAGACAATCATGTTGCTGATCGATCGTCGTCAAGTGAAGCCAAGTCCACCGCGAAGGACGCGCTGCTATTCTCCGAGCAATTAGATCCATATATAAAAAGCTGTTCTCAGGTGTTGGTCTGTCGACCATCTACATCGTCCATCGGCGTCTTGCCAATGTTGGTGAGAGTCCTACCATACTGGTTCGTTGCGTTTGCATAGACACAAAGCCGGCATCCACAAAGCCTGCACTGGCGAGGACCATTCACACTTGGCCCCATTCATCTATCCTGAGGCAATATCCCGTTAGTTCAAACTACTCAAGTCTTCCAATTTCATAACTATTCCTGACACTATTTTCACAGCCAAGCCCTGGATCTGGGCCCAGATGACAGACAGGAGAACGGGCAACCCAGCTGAAGATCATGGAACTGGGCCCCAACGGATTTGTAGACATCACAATCCCCTCGGAGGAACGCACGAGCGCCACCAAGAGACGTAGCTAAACCAGTTGATCCAGAGATGTCTGCTCTGAAAGAGCACAGAAGACTCCTGATTCCCTTCTCATCAGGCCAGTCGAGGAAGCCGGCCTTCCCGATATAGTGAGGACTTATAGGGACCAAGAGCGCCAAAATAAGCATTAAACAAAACACTTTTAATAACAAGCTATCTTCACCATCCACCAACCAAGAACTCCACAGCCTTGATGCATTCTGAGCGCTAGTACGGTTCGGATATCACGATTTCCCGTGGAAAAAGTCGTTTTTCAAGAGATTTGGTTCCAAGATGAAAGAGTACACACCCGATTTTCTATGTGATCCTGATAATGGAAAATGGCTTGACAAGAACACTTTTGGCCATGAAAACTGTACAACAAGCAAAAAGCAGCCAAAGGAATCGACAAACTCTGGCAAGCCGAATGAAACATGTTGGCTTCTGGCAATGCTGAACAACTACCTATCCTGCACGTTGAAGTCTGTGAAAGGATCCTTGAGTTTGATGTTCGGCTACAGGTCCTCAAAGTTGATGGAAGAATTCTCCTGTTATGCACATCGGATCACATATCATCGAAAGGGATGAGGTAGGTTGGAGTATGCAATGTAATTGATCGACATCGACGACGACGTCGACGGAATGCTACTTTACGGTAGGTAATCTGGAAGGTTGCTACTAGCCGAGCCGAGCCCGTTGTCGCTCCATGTTGAGGTTCTGAGGTAAGCGACCGTGATCGGCGCGCGAGCCACAAGAGAATAGGTAAGTACAAGTACTTAATGCCACGGAGGGGCATTGTTGGTTGGGGACCCTGCGTTTCGGAAGTGGTGAGAGAGGTGCATCTCTCGTATGTACGAGTACCTACGGATTACGGGTAGGTAGAGATCCTAGCCGTATCTCTCCGTACCCGAGTGAATTTACCGGACGGAAAGTATTTCGTCATTGTCGTCGGTAGTGTCCCGGTAGATGAGGCACCTAACGTGCAAAATACCCGCTCAAAACTCTTGGCCCCAAAACATCGACTGCCAGATCAGGTGTATCGTCGTGAAGCTACGCACATTTCGGGACTTGATGGTGCCATTCTCGGTGATCATGAGTCGGGTGTCGCAGATGGGGTGTGGCTTATGTGCCACGAGCACGAGGAAGAGATATGGATGGGAATACGGCCGGATGACCGGCGTCACCACTAGTCACAAGGCCCTTATTCGGTACGAGACGAACTGATAAGATATGAGATGGTGTGTCTGAGATCTGACCATCGACGAGGGCTTGTTCTCAACATTTTGTTTCTGGTTCTGGTTCTGGTCTGTTTCTTCGAGTTCGGGTTGTCTGACAATAGCAGACCTCGTGTCTTGGCGTCTTATGGCTTGCTATCCTCGTCGTTGCATATGTACATATGTAGGTACGCTGCGTGCTCCCTTCGCATTACCTAATGGATTACACCACCTTCAGGCTCTCTCATGTGCTCTTTCCTCCAGTCCTATTTATCCTGCGGATTACGTCGTTTCTGGCTTCGTACGCTTGCCTATCAACAGCTGAAGCGACCAAGCAGAGGGGAAGAACGAGCAGCAGCTCATGCCTAAAAAAGATTTTAGCTCAGTAGAATCCTCAACACTGTGCCACGAATATAGCCCACTAGGCCCAAGACGTTTAGCTGCCAATGTAACGCTGAAACAGCTGCCCCTCTAGCCTCGTACAGGCTAGCGCAACGCTAACAGGCGGGGCAGGAGCTACCGTTGACTTTAGCGTAGGTATACTAGCGCAGAGGGTGGGGCGCACCCTTCTTTCCCCACCCCTCCAGCATCCCGCTGCCATCCATGCCCTGGCTGTGGCTGTATGTAACCCGGGGATTTTAAGAGATCATCATCAGAACCTGACGCTTTTTGTCCTCTGTGGGTTCACATGGACAAGTCAGCAATCCGTCTCGTCCGGACGTTTTAAGACATTCGACCTCGCCCATTCGCCAGCGAGCCCTCGCCGTTTGGGCCTTGGAGTTGTCGACATGGTTATGTGGCCGCACCTAGTTTGCCGCCTTATTCTAGACTGGTGATAAGCCAACAACAAGCAGGGTGACGACTACGAAATATTACATGGATGGACGAGCCACGTCTTGCAGTGGACGTCTCGCATGTCTCTCACGTCTTTTCTCGTCTGTCCCCTCTTATCGTACACTTATTTACTTATTACACATACACGCGCGAGCTGTCTCGTGCGGAATACAAAAAGTCGTTGATGCCACCTCCCTGAACCTGAACTCTCTTTGACCCTCTCTGCCGGTGTTCTGACTGCCTACTGGTTGCATGAGTCGTTTCGGAACGCACTCCACTCCCGCCCTCCAAGGTTACCTCCGATGTAGGTCGAAAGCTAAGCGGTACCTACTACGGATTATTTCTCGTCTTTCGTCCCGAGCGCTGGCCCAGTCTACGGCTGGAGTACTTCACGGAATACATACAGCCAACAGCACAGCGCCGCTCGGCTCCAATAATAGGCACAGGTAGCCTATGTACCTCCTCTCGCACTACGGAGTATTTCTGTGCACACACAAGTTCGCAGCCGCAACCGCAACCGCAACCTCCAGGCCGGCTCGACTTGACTCGCTTCCCATCTATCTATCTCATTCATCCCGTCCTCAGTAATGAAGAAGTAGAAACTTTACGGAATACCTAAATTTGTTGACCGGCGCAACTTCAAATCTATCCGACGTCCTTTCAATTCCCAAATTCTTACACGAATACGCACGTGTTCACCTTCGTTCTTCTATACATACGTTTTATATCTCACTTTTACATCTACTTCTTCCCGTCTGTTGCCTAGGTAC
This sequence comes from Xylariaceae sp. X170, assembly GCA_028637755.1. Classification (NCBI taxonomy): domain Eukaryota; kingdom Fungi; phylum Ascomycota; class Sordariomycetes; order Xylariales; family Xylariaceae; species Xylariaceae sp. X170. The sequence continues at coordinate 9,614 of JAJFDJ010000133.1, forward strand.
GCGCCGCCTCACATATGCCGGCACAGTCAGACTCTATTTTCCCCGGGATACTGTTTTAATCTGCCACCTTTCCGCTGTGTCTTCTCAGTATAACCTTATGCCATCCCCGAAGCAAGTTGGGAATTCCGAAGTCCTTTGTCTAAAGTGACCCTCCAGGTCAACGTTACTAGGAAGAACAAAGGCTTCCCCGACGACACCCAGACGAGCGAACGTCTGAATTTCTCGAAGACATTAACGATCTCAATATCACCAGCATTATCTCTTTCGAAGGAGTGAATAAAAGGGATCTCCTGCAAAATGGCACCTCTGCTGGCAGACGCCCCTATTGGGGGCGCCATTATGCCAACCCCAACTGGCGAGAACTCATCACCCGTCACACCGTCGCTCTCGCTTTCGCCCTCTCCATCGCCATCGCCGTCGCCCGAAATCGCATCTAAAGATGGTCATCGCCATAGATTTCTCCGCGGCATCAAACGCATGTCTTCGTCGTCGTCATTGCCCAAGGTCAGCCGTTCTCGTTCGGCTAGTTCGCCTTATAGAGGTCGTGCCAACTTATCATGTGTCGCTGTTGCGTCGAATATCCCGCTGAGTCAGCCCTCAACGGGCCGCGTCACTCCCATCAGTGGCCAAGGAAGTTCTTCCAACGGTTCAGGTCCGAAGTCCCAATTAATGGAAGACACAGAAGTTCCTTTAGCACCACGAAAGACCGTGATGTCTTCTTCCACGCCTACTTCGACTACAGTTAGTTTGCCAGCTGATGTCACGGTGACTCGTCCATTGGTTGCCAAAAGGACGACTCTCTACAACTTATGGGCTGCCCTTCCCACCGAAATCAGGGTTTTGATTTTATCCTACTTGAAGCCCAAGGAACTCGTGCGTGCGTCGCGCGTAAGCAAGGAATTTCACCGCTACTGTTTTGATGGCCAGCTATGGACATCGATTGACACTTCCGAATTCTACAACCGGATACCAGCTGCATCGCTTTCCAAAATCATTACCGCCGCCGGGCCTTTCATACAGAATTTGAACGTACGCGGCTGTCTCCAGATTGAGCACGACAGACGTGCCGAGGCATTGGTAGACGCTTGCAAGAACTTGGTTCAAGCTTCGTTAGAAGGATGTCGAAATTTCCAACGACCAGTTCTTCACAACTTGATCCGATCCAATATTAGACTGACGAGTTTAAATCTAGCAAGCATGTCCGCTGTGACCAACAGCACCTGCAAAATCATTGCACAGAACTGCCCTCAGCTGGAAAGCCTCAACGTATCATGGTGCAAGTATATGGATGCGAAGGGAGTCAAGATGATGATTCTGGGCTGCCCTAAACTGAAGGATCTACGTGTTGGTGAAATCCGGGGCTTCGACGATATCGAAGTAGCGAAGGCGATTTTCCAAACCAACAATCTCGAACGCCTGGTATTAAGCGGTTGCGATGATCTGAGGGACGAAGTATTCAGGACCATGATCCACGGCATAAATCCTGAAGTCGATATTCTCACCGACATACCGGTCGTCCCGGCTAGGAAGCTTCGATACTTGGATCTGAGCCGCTGTGCACGACTGACGAACGGGACCATTGCGGTTATGAGCGGTCTCGTCCCCCATCTAGAAAGCCTGCTGCTCAACGGATGTAGTAGATTGTCCGATGCAGCCTTGGTGCCCCTCGTTGCCTCTACTCGCCGGCTCACTCACCTGGAACTAGAGGACCTCTCGGCGATCACGAACGACTTCCTGGCCAAGCACCTGGCCAAAGCCCCTTGTGCCGCGACGCTGAAGCACCTTTCCGTGAGCTATTGCGAAAACCTCGGTGACAGTGGTATACTGCCCATTGTCCAGAGCTGTGTAAACCTCCGGAGCCTGGACATGGACAACACGGGTATCGGCAATCTTGTTCTTGCCGAGGCTACCACGATGATGCGACGTCGAGCTGCGCGTTCGACTACTCGGCATCCGGGCCCTCGCATAGGGCTCAGGCTCGTCATATTCGATTGCCAACGCGTCTCGTGGACGGGTATTCGAGAAGTGTTATCGTGGAACGCGGGTATTCAACCCTCTCCCTCGGGTGAACCGTCGTATCCCACGGAGATCATCGGCCTCAAATGCTACTACGGCTGGCAGCAGACAGTAGATGAGCACACGCACCGTGTGCTACGGGGCGATTTCGGCGCGGCGGCTAAGCTGGACCGGAAATGGGCCGATTACATGCAGGCGACGGAAGAAGCGGGCGCCATCGGGGCCGGTATGCGGCGACGACGACGCCGGGCTAGAGAGGCGCAATTATTGCATGCGGATGAAGAAGAGGGTGGCATTGGCGGATTCAGCCGTCGTAGGGCGAGGACGCTGGCAATTGCTTGCACCATGATGTGAATACTTATGAGAATGTCGGGCTCACGCGAACATGCCCTGGAGAGGCATCATCTTTGCTTTCCAAAAGCAGAATTTACGATCAACGTTGGGCGTTCTGGCATGCACTGAGATGAGGAGTTCAGGAGGTTACACCGGACCGGACGGGGTCATGATGGGGGTTATCTGACATTGCTATTATTATCTGGGCTACGAAATCATTGACGGACTCTCCTCGGTGTATATAGATCGGGGGTCTCATGTCATGTACTTTATGCTGTACTATGCTATTATGATTTGATGGTCACGGGATGGGGGTTAGGTATTAGAAACACGGTCGGAGCACGTATGAAATAGAATGCATGGCTTTTTCCCACGATGGTGGGACTTGCTCGAATTCTCCTTTCTTTCTTCATCGCGTCGAGTCTCGATTTCGCTGTCCGGTTTGGCAAATCAGAGACACATGTTGTGTAAAGCTCCTAGGGTCGTAGTAGTACCTGATACTCGCAGGTATTCTCCCTAATTAATTACTATCTCCGATACGACTCGCTACGGATTACAACCCCACGGCACACAAAACGCCTTGGCAACAGTCCCATCCATCCATGCATCGTCTGACGTGACAGAGCCTCCGGGACAATGAAGCCACCAGCCCTGTCTTGACTCTTGTCTTGCCCCCTATGCTTCTGCCTTGTACGAGTATTCCGTACTATGTAAATATACATATGTATGCATGCCCATCGTACCCCTCCATAAACAGCACCCTGGGATCTACGAGACTATTGGGGCGAACGTCATCTACGGATCCCTACGATAAACTAGAGATGTAGTGTAAAGTACATGCATGCATCTGGCCGTCCACGTGGCGTCAATCTGGCATGGAGCTCGCAAGGGTTTTCATTTTTGATTTGAGTGTGGTTAATGTGAGAGGGGGGAGGGAAGGAGGGAGAGTAGGTACCTTACACGAATGTATGTATGTATGTCTCACTGAGGAGGGTAGGTGGAGGTAGGACGACAGTGAACCGGTTCGGTTCGTTGTGGCGGGCGCATCAACAACAACGCCTACCTACGACAGCTGGTACAGCAAACAGGTGGGAATCGGGATAGGGAGCTGGCAAGGACAGCGCAGAAAATTCTTCAGCACACATGATGCCGTACGTACGGGAGGACGTGGGAGGGTTTAGCGGCGCATTTCGATGGGTTGATGACCAAAATAGCCTGGGCGACGATTTTTGTCTGGCTAGCCCGATGAGGGTAGGATCGCGACTAGGTACGTAGGGGTCTTGATGGGAGTACGGTGGGGTGCGGGTAGGATTGTGAGATCATGGTGTCTTGTGCAGTTGACTGTCGAGCTGTCTGCCCAACTTTGATGTTTACTGTTGTGAAGTTGTGGTTTGGAAGCATTCATCTTCATTTGCTAAGCCCATCTCGTTAAGACCACAACCGGTTGCACAAGGTATAGGGATATCAGGCAGAAATAAACAATGGTTTGTCTGCCGGGTATCAGTGGGTATTCTCCAACCCAACGATATCATACATATGCGACTGCGAGGTCAATAAAGAACCCAACTGCGGATCAAACACTTAACTCCGGACCTCGCAGATGCGTACGGGCGGGTAGGTATACCTTGAGATCCACTTTGTTATCCGAGGTTGCGTCTCCGGGATCTCTTGGACGTCCGTGATTTCGGGATTATCGTGACGGGCGAGGATCTCGATTTGGTGCAGCGAGTCGTCGGCGATAACCAGTAACCGCGTCTAATACAGTCGCTCGGGGTCATGAGATGTGATATCTTCAGAACCTTTACCACCAGGCATCGAGCGCGAAGTATGAGCCAGTATGGTGTCCTACATTGCGTTGCCATAAGCGTGCACTTCACAAGCCCGCACGCGTTTACTAATGGGTAATACTTGTCGTCTTCTTCACAGAGAATGTCGGCGCCTGAGTCTAGAAGTCGAGGGCGATGAAGACTCATTTACTCGATATTCCTTTTTTGGGAGTCGTTGATGGGTTGAGGACTTTGGGAACCTGTGGCCCCACGACCGTTTTATCCGGATACATATTAAGTCGATACTTCAACCTTGACTTGTTCAACATTTTTGTGTTAGCTTGTGCGCTGATGGGGGTTTGTAGTCCCTTCGGTAATAACGCCCTTTGATATATAATACTTCTGCTGCACGATATTGGCTCGTATGCGCTCTTTTAGGACAGAAGATTGTGATGAGGGTTCGGGCTGAGGTCCTCGAGGACATGGTGGACTCACACTCCTTCCAGAAAAGACACCATTGGGGGGTTCGTCTGTCTGCAATTGGTGTGAGTGAGAGTGAACCCTTTGACGAAGGGAAAATTCCATTGGTTTATCTGCGCTTATCTGAGAAGAAGATGGAGCATGCTTTTATGTTGGCCGCACGTACTTACTGCCTTCAACAGCGTATCACAGCAACCCGTTAGACGAAGAAACCAGACTGAGAACTTTGGGGAGAAAACTGTATCTCATTGCGAATCTGTGTTCGGGTCGGTCGGAATCACTCCTCAAGGACATAGGTGTACTTGACAGCCAACTCTGGATGGACTGTCGGCTTAATGGCAATTCGAGTCATACCAGTGAGGATGGTCATGGCTCTGAAAGACATCATGCATGTGACTTATAGTGCCCTTTGCCTCTGCGATGGCATCAGAACCCAGTTTCTCCGACGTGCACGATCAATGAATCCATACAATACAGAGAACGGAGACTACTACTGTATGCGAAGTGCCGGCGGTTAAGACTGTTCTCTTCGTCGTCTGCTCGGTCAGTGCCGTAGATGCCTTGATGGTAGCAGACGAATGCTGTAAGGTTGAGGAAAGAGTGATCCACTCGTATCAAAAGCCTGATTATGACGGTGAAACTGGCTCTAGCAACTTCCTTCTCTCGTTGAGTTAGACTCGCCCCTCCCCACCTTCTCTTCACGTCAGGCACGAACCTCTGAAAAATACAGGAGGTCTTCTCGCGCCTTCGTTGTGTCTTCTTCGTTGTTTCCTCTCTTCTTCCTCCTTTGTCGACCGGCACCTGTTCCCTGGTGCCCTCTGCCATAACACAGGAGATTGAACAGATATCTTGACCACTGAATCTAGACACATCACACATCTCTTGCTCACATCATCATCGAGGCCCAGTTCTACTAGAAGCCCGACGTCTCGATCGGTACGCAAATCTACGTCCCCAGCCGTTCATTAGTTTGGACTATGCCTGCGTATATGCTAACTAGTATGTCAAGAGCTGGAATGTTTCTACAGACTTAGATCCTTATTCTTACACAACTATCGTGGGTCTTGTAGCATCAAAATGCCTCACAAGCGCAAGAAGAAGGGCCAGAATCCAGATGGCGACTCAGAGAAACCCCAGGATCAACCTGGTAAGCGAGAGCGAGACCGTTCGATGCTGCACTTGGATCAGAGAGATATCATCTACGTGCTATCGCTTGCCATCAGCAACTAAACACTGGTGTTGAGAGCATGATGAACCCTGGACTAACACACGATGCTAGTGGCGACACCTACGCGCAAGGTTCCCAAGACGATGGGGGAAAACCTGCACGATCAACTGGAAGACATGGCAACCCGAGTCAATACACTCGAGTCAACCTGTGCCTCTCTTGAGCGAGAGTTCAAGAGGTTCAAGACAGAACACGACGAACCAAAATCGCCAGTGCAAGTTGGAGAATCCGCGGACTTGGTTCAACGCATCGAGGTGCTTGAGAACACCTTGAAGGGCAAGAAGCCGGGGCTACTCAGTCTATTGACTAGACCCCTTTGGACTGCAAACTCGTACCCGACCGACAGATCCAAATCCGCACAATCAATCACGAGCAGCACCCAAGCAAAGGACTCTTCCACCCCTGTTATCTCGAGTCAGGAGGATTTTAAGTGTCTCCTCAAAAACATGAACTTCGGCTCCATGTCGCACATCAAAACGCTTTGTAAGTATGATGCTCGCCACGTCGCTAGCGAGGCTCATATTTTCTGCGACTTTATGAGTGCTGCGGAGTATGACATCGACTGGGTCATTCAAAGAGGTCCAAAGGCCATGTATATCCAAGACAGTCTGAAGCATTCGTGCTCACCCAGATATGAAGCACGATTGGGCAAGCTCGGGACCTATGGTTTGGCGGAGCTGCGCATCGTAGAGCTGTCATACAACGCCAACATCGAACAGAGCGTCCACAACAGTTCCAACGGCAATTATGACTCCTCATCCGACATCGACATCCCTGCCGATTTACCTGTCGGACTGCCCAGATACGTCTACGATATGGGCCAACTATGTCTCCACCATAGAAGCGGACGTTGCAAGGACAATCATACTATTATTCCCACGATGTACAACGTCGTCATCGACATGGGATCGCCAGAGAAGCCCGTCTGGCTGGTGACACGACCAGAAACAGAGGCATTCCGCCCCCGTATACCTATGGCCTTAGATGTTGACGAATCCGGCCGGCGGCTTATTCCTCATCAGGACGCCATCCCTCCTGGCAGTTCGCCCATGATGAAGCTGGCTACGACAATACGCGATCTCGACCTCTCGAGCAGTTCGGCTAACTACGACTCGTATCCTTTGGTTCACAAAGCAGGCAAGCTCATGGATCAGACGAGGCTGGAGACACACGTACAAGTGGAATTCGCCGTCCCGGACATTGATGAGATGTGGATAATCTTTAAAATGGATGGCATTCAAGTGAAAGACTAGGCCGGGCAACTCGTCGGTGGACGATAAATACAAGACTAGGTAGCTATTAGAATGGAAATGCTATTGGACTGAAGACATCCGAGTACGTCTTGCACCATTACCTGATAGCAGATTGACCGATGATGTATCGCAACGGATAAGGGTGTCGGTATCGCCATCAGACAGCCGGTTGTAATTGATTCCGTTGAATCAAAAAGTATATTTACATAGGACGTTACATTATAGATGATAGATATAAAAGAAAGCAGTCACTTGTTTTCACTCTAGAGTTTACATCCTCAGATACGATCTGAGATGAAGTGCTTGAACTTGCTTTCGTTCGGACTCTAGCTAGACACTGTTTGTCTCGACTGTAATTATACGTACCTAGGTAAGGTACGATCTTCATATACCAATGGTATAAGTGTAAGTGATGCGGTATCTACTTCGTCCTAAAATGTACTTCAAATTGCTCGCATTCAAGTCAATAACTGACTCCACGTTCGGGACACATGCCATGATCAAAGGCCCGAGACTCGAGAGAAGGGCTTCCCCTGAAACGATGGGATTAGTAAGCATGCATGGAAAGTGAACCCCTAATGGTGTGGGGCCGTCAGCAATAAATAGAAACAATTCTGGCCAATCAGGGACTTGGAACCTCGAGTACGGACTGGAACCGGCCGTGACGTGAATAGGTGGAGCCATCTCCAAGACTGCCTGACTAAGTCATCAACAGACATCGTGAGACCAGCGAATGAAGATTTTATTTTTCATTAACATCTCACAGGTCTATTTTTTTTTGTTTTTAAGGATATATGAATGATTGGTCATGATTGTGTTTATTTACGTCCGCGTTAGGCTGTCACATCGGCGAGTTGTACGATGCGAAGTACGGATGCCATGAAGTGACATTTCTCGTGCTTGGCGCCTCCAACTACCTACCGTGTCACCGCACACAGCAGCAGACGCAGACGAGAGAGGGAAGAGGAAAGCCCGCGATGAGGCAGACATTACAAATCATGCACGTGCTCACTGGTTCTTTTTCTGTCCTAGGATAGAGGCTATATCCTGGATTTTATGATTTGTGTCCTCGAGTCGTTGCCTAATCTGTCGGCAGGAAGTCCAGGACTTGGTGCCAACTTCTTGGAGACAACTTGTCGTGTTCGTTTTTCTTATCAACATACCACACCAGACAGCAAAACCGTTTTATGAATCCTGGAAACGTTCTGTTAGCAGATAACTTACCCCGTTTGTGAACTATTCCATCATCTGTTTATATCAGGCTTGCGTGTCAGAAACACGCTGGTCAGAAATGCCACAGCATATAACAACCACACAGGGCACGAAGCGTAGGTACTCGGGCTTCTCCTCCTCTCCGCAAACATTGCATTCAGAAGACACCGAGATCCGCCGTCTTCCCTACCCGCCCATGGGCGGACCTCTCCAAGCACCACAGGTCGGCGTCGCCGTCGTGACCGTGGACATGTTCCGCGAGCATCAGAATCAGGTGATGGCGAACTTTGAACGACAGGGCAACTTGATCGCGTTGCTGCAGGAACGCACAGAGGCCCTGGAGGGACGGATTAAGTCCCTCGAGGAGGCCGAGGATATGGCTATCGATGCGGTGCGCCAGATCCGCGATGATGTCTTGCCCCGCGTGGAAAGATATCAGGAGAGTATCGATTCCTTGTCTGCTACTGCGTCTCGCCATACCGCCCTCCTGGAAAACCAGGATCATGAACACCGTGCTCGTGATGCGTCGCGACCGAACCAGTATGCGTGGCGACCCGGACCCCTGGGGAACGCGAATAGCGAGCAGACGAAGAGCACGATGGAGGATCTGAAGGCGCAGGTTGTGAAGAGTATCGCGAAACAGGAGAGAAGGGTAGAGGATACGGATTCTTGCCTGAGAGTGCATATTCGACGGCTCACGGATCAGGAGAGACGTTTGGAGGGGTTTGATGCGAGGCTTGCGTCGCTTGAGAGATATCGGGATGATCATACAACGCATCTGTTGGCGCAGGATAGGAGGTTTGGCGAGCATAATTCTCGCCTCGAGGCGCAGGCGGGACATATTAGGAATCATGATATTTGTGTTGCGGGACATAATGAACGGCTGGGTTTGTTGGAGAAGACGGGCGAGAAAGTGAGTCTTTCTTCTCCTTATCTCAAGTCTTTAGAGACTCTTGCCTTGACTGACTTGCGTGCTTGGCAGTTAAGCGGACGCGTCGGAGCCCTGGAGCAGAGAACCGATCACGGATTAAGTCCTGCGCAGATCTCAGCCATCATGCAGAACCACCAACAACGCCTCGAATCATTCGAGCAGAATCTACAACGCCACGTCGAGGCTTTGGAGGCAGCGCTGGCGGCACGGCCGGGTAGTCCCCTCATCAACCGACCACCACTCGCAACCCCTGCGCACCAAGCACGGTCGGAAAGCCACGATCAGCCAAGCGAGATCGACGAGCCAACGAGTGCGCAGCAATACGCGACGGAGCTCAGACGATTCGGCAGGGATATCTTGGCTATAACGGATCATCTGTATCCGCTGGAAGAACGGATGGCAGAAATCGCGCGGGATTGCGAGCGCTCACCGCGCGCCACATGGCAGGATGACGGAAAAGAAATGCTGAGAAAGACGAACTTCCAGCGCCCGGATGAGCTTGCGAAATTACGACGCAACGAATCAGCTATGCGTCTTATGCCGTTGTTCCCTGAAATCGGTAAAGGTGATGAGGCCAGTTTTTACACGGTAAGAAGTGGATGCGTGCTTTGGATGCATTTTAAGACCCGGGACCGGGACCGGGATGGGGACCCGGCAAGGGAAAGGGGATACGAGACTCCCGCCTGGACACTGGCCTGGAAGCGGCCTGAGTGGGAGAATTACCCACGCATCATCGAGTTAGAGCGGAACGCCTCGATGTCAACGGACAGGTACTTCCCGCGGTATTTGTACGAAGTGGGCGATATCTTCAACGTGATGTCGAAGGGTAAGATCGTGCAGATGCCGACGGGGTATCATCTAGTAGTGGACGTGACGAAACCGGAAAAATCGCTCTGGATGGTGTATAATCTGGGGAATGGACGGACTCCGTATAAGCCGGATTTATCGTGGCATCCGTTCACGGATGTGGACGAGTTCGATATCGCGATGGTGTTTGAACGGTTTGAGGATTGGGAGGGGCAGGAGGGGGGGTTTGAGAGGGCGAGTGAGGTTGTGAGGAGGACGGCGGCGTTGATTAGGCCGAGTTTTGTTGAGCCTGTTTTTGAGGAGATGGTTGAGGCGATTCGGAAGGGGTGGGAGGTTTGATGGATTTGGATATGGAATTGATTCGGCATTGGATGTGATGGGATGTTTACACATACATAAACAATGATTGACACTTGAGATCTACGGAATATGTACAGTAGATAGTAATCGCAATCTAGATTGTTTGCTTCCGTGCCTGGATCGGCGATGCGCCTCTTACGAATAGAGCGGGATGGGCTGGCGATCATTGATTCGGATCGTCTCACACACATGGGAAATCATTGTCACCTACATATTCCGTACATGTCTATCCTACCTATTTTCTGTCCGTCCGTATTCCGTACCGATGATACACGCGGATCCCGTTCCGGAATTACGAAAGCGTGATCATGGCCGTGTTTGCTTACACGGGCTTCCTTCATTCCTTCTGCTCGTACAAGTCGCACATCGCACTTACACGGTCCATCACAGCGGGATGTATTCCGTACAACAGTAACGTCAAGGAAGGATAGGAATCCCCAACTTCCCCAATGCGACCAGCCATGGCATCCGGCCACCCCGCTCTACTCGTACGTATCATGCCAACCGAGTATACGTACAGACGGACTGACTCCGCCAGATTGGTAAAAGGGAGTTACTCGTACCCTGCTCCATGGGTCGAATTACATAACGGATTCATGCTTTGGAGACCAAGATGTTCGGCCAACTTACTCACTCACCTCACCTCTCTTCTTAGTAAATAAAGGCCGAGCAACACGGTGCCCACAGTCCGGGGTTAACCCCGTCCGGGGCAAAACCCCCAAACCGGGGCTCGCGAGCGTCGCATTCGGAAAACCTCAACCGCACTTCATGCATGTGTTGTTTGGAGATTTTTTTTTTCTTGCGCCTCGCCTTGCATGCATGCGTACACATAGGCAGTGCTATTCCGCATACCTAACCAGGATTGTGTTTTTTTTTCTCGACGCCTGATCAGGTACGGTCACGCATCCGTACATAAGTGTGAAGCTGGACTGGACTTCCAGGAGTGGATGGGTCCCGCTAGGGAATGGGGATGGGAAGGATTATCCGGCACGAACATCCGGGGTCGGTGAGTCTAGTCTTTGCTATTTTCGCCTTAAGCGATTTTGTAATCCGTATGTGTAGAAGAAAAGAAGAAGGACGCGGTGAGTTGAAGTTGGGTTTAAAACGTTGGGTTGTCGTTGGAGTTAAAGACGGAGGATACAAAACGTGGTATTTTGTAAGCCCTGAGTCCGTATCCCGTAAGTTGGAGTACCTACCATAAGGGGCATGAGCGACGGCAACCAACCTTATGCCAAGTTCCTCCGATTTCTCCTTCAAAAAGTCGTGCGCTCAGACCCCAGACTGCATGGGACCGCACTAGTGGACGCTATTAGCTAAAACAGGGAGTGCCCTTTGCCGTACTTACCCAGACGGGTTTAGCGACTTTGTGGGGAAATATGTCATTTACCCGTCTAAGGAAGGTCGGTCGACGCTTGGGATCGGGGGTTTAGTCTCACCCCGCAAAAGTGGTGCCACCGCGGAAAGGCGTTAGTGTGAGGAAAGAAAAAGGAAAGGAAAAAGGAAAGAGTGAAGCGTGATGTGCCAGAATTTTATGGCCTGGATACTGGAGAGGAAGATATTTGGGAGAATATGCTTTCGATCTCTGAGATGGACAGAGGCGGAGTCAGATAGGGCGAACTCTATATGAAGATATCTGAGATGCGAATGACTCGTTCTCCGTGGATGGCAGAGGCTCGTGTCTGGTGAAACCTCACGTCCAGTGATTCCTGGGTCTTGGGGTAAAACGACGACTGAGTAAGTTGCATGGACAAATTTCTGCGGGGAAGCCTGTAATCCGTACGAGTATTCCGTATGTTCAAGTAAACTACTGCAACTTCTAGCCTACGGAGTAAACCTCGGTGAATAAGAGACTTGTCGGTTGTTAGTGCGGAATCAGGCATCAAAAGGCAGGGGAAGCGAAGTCAAGTGACTGCACGGAACTGACTGGACATGCTTCGATGTTAGCCGGCCGGGGTTGACTTCGATTCAAGGGATTCGTGCCGTGTTGGTGCAGCCGTCAGTCACAAATCACAAAAAGCTGACAGCCGGGAGTAAGCATGTATGCAACGGGTTCGAAAACCAACAGATGCCCGTGAGACCTGCATGTATTAATTCGTGAGTTTGGGGAAACATCGAGGGTCAATGATTGGACACAATCGGGAGCAGTGAGACAAAAGGCTCGATGAATGCGGAGAAAATAATGGAAGTCTAGGATGGAGGCACTTGAAGGTAGGTGCGGTAATCCATACGGTAGGTACCCACGAGTAGCCCAACAGTGCGCCAACAACACCACGGTACATCTGCGATCCTCAGGTCTCCGCCACATGGCCACGATGGACCCTGCCTGCCCTAGCAGACTTAGTCGCGATACCTAAGTTGTCTAGCGCAGGTACTCCGGGGCTGCTGAGGAAATACCGGTGTGACGAAGTATACATGGGGGCTCATGCACGTACCTGGTAGTATAGATTTAGTAGTAACCTGGGGGGAGGATTGCATTGAGGATTCCATTGTGTCGAACCTTCTCCTTCTCTTCCTCACGGGCCGACTGCAGGAAGGAGTGACGACAACCAGGGCCTGATCGAGAAAGCTCGACGCTCGTGCTTGCCAATACTCTGACCAATCAATCGTAAGCAGGCGCACTTTGCGACCCGCAAACGACGATAATTGAGGGCAGGTACGAGGAAGAACCTGGCCTAGTCCGAAGTATCGTATGTAAACGACGTTCCTTCGCAGGAGGTCGCTACCGGTTTCCTGGCAACCTTGGTAGCCTCGGCTCCCTGCAGCGAAAAGAAGACTACCACTTCTATAAAAGAGCCACCGGTGGAACGCTTCTTTCCCCCCTTCTCTCTTTCTTCCCTTGAATCCTGCCTCCTCGTCCACTGTAGGAAAACATCAATTACGTAGTCGGTCTCCTGCTTTTCGTCAGGATCGCCATGCGTTTTTCTACACTCTTGCTGGCGGCTGCCAGCGGCGCCTCTGCCGTCTCGGTATGTTCATTCTCTACTTCGTACACCCTGACGTCCAAATCCATGAAAGAACGGGACGGAATGCATCCATTCTGAACCTTCTGGTCCTTGCCCGCGTGAAAATAGCATCATGCGACGCAGCTTCATGCAGGGTCGACGGGTCGCATGCCTGTACCATGATTTGAGACCCGACGTCCCGGGAAACTCAATTCTTGGTACTCGGTACAAGCTTTAAGCTTGTGATCAAGCCGCGCCCAATTGCGACTTCAGGTCCATCTTGATGATCTGTTGTTTCATTGAATGTTTGGATCGTCACTAACTGAACATCGCTGGTAGGTCCGAGGCACTCCTGCGCCCCAGCTCGCTCACTCTGACCCGCACTACCCTTCGCCATGGATGAACCCCAAGGCCATTGGCTGGGAGGAAGCCTATGTCAAAGCCAAGGACTTCGTCTCTCAATTGACTCTCGCTGAGAAGGTCAACCTCACCACCGGTATCGGGTAAGTCACCAAGTCCCAATCGTAATTGAGACGTGCCTGAATAACTGACACTTTATGAAACAGTTGGGAGAGCGGACAATGTGTTGGTGAGGTCGGTAGCATCCCGCGCATGGGCCTTCGCGGTCTCTGCATGCAGGATTCGCCCATCGGCATTCGATTCGCCGACTACTCTTCTGCTTTCAGCTCCGGTCAGACCGTGGCTGCTTCTTTCGACCGATCTTTGATGTACCGCCGTGGTCAAGCCATGGGTGAGGAGCACAAGGGCAAGGGTGTCAACGTCATGTTGGGCCCTGTCGCCGGTCCTCTCGGCCGTGCTCCCGAGGGCGGTCGCAACTGGGAAGGTTTCTCTCCCGACCCCTACCTTACTGGTGTAGCCATGGGTGAGACCATCAAGGGTATCCAAGATGCTGGTGTTATTGCTTGCGCCAAGCACTTCATTCTTAACGAGCAGGGTAAGTCGAATGAACGGTACCAAGATCAGCATTGCGATCTCGGAAGCTAACGCAATTATTAGAACACTTCCGACAGGTCGGCGAATCGACTGGCCGTGGTTACAACATCACCGAGGCCCTCTCTTCCAACATCGACGACAAGACTATGCACGAGTTGTACCTCTGGCCCTTCGCCGATGCCGTCCGAGCCGGTGTTGGTTCCGTCATGTGCTCCTACAACCAGGTCAACAACAGTTACGCCTGCCAGAACTCCAAGACTTTGAACGGTCTTCTCAAGGGCGAACTTGGTTTCCAGGGTTTCGTTATGAGTGACTGGCAGGCGCAGCACTCCGGTGCCTCCAGCGCCGTCGCTGGTTTGGACATGGCTATGCCTGGTGACACTGAATTCAACACTGGTCTCTCCTACTGGGGCGCCAACCTTACCGTTGCCGTCCTCAACGGCACTGTTCCCGCTTTCCGTATTGATGACATGGCTATGAGAATCATGGCCGCCTTCTTCAAGGTCGGCCAGACCGTCGAAGGCCAGATTCCCATCAACATGGACTCTTGGACTCTTGATACCCACAGCTACCTTCACGCCGGTGTCCAGGACGGATTCCAGCAAGTCAACTGGCACGTCGATGTTCAAGCTGACCACGGCAAGCTTATTAGGGAGGTCGCAGCTAAGTCGACTGTCTTGTTGAAGAACAACGGTGCTCTTCCCCTTAACAAGCCCAAGTTCCTTGCCGTCGTCGGCAGCGATGCTGGTCAGAACCCCTTGGGCCCTAACGGTTGCGCTGACCGTGGCTGTGACTCGGGTACTCTGGCTATGGCTTGGGGTTCCGGCACTGCCAACTTCCCCTACTTGATTACTCCTATTGAGGCCCTTAACCAGCAGGCCGTTGAGGACCACACCCGCATCGAGGCCGTTCTCGACAACTATGCCACCAGCTCCATCGAAGCACTCGTGAAGCAGGACGGCGCGACTGCTTTGGTCTTCGTCAACGCTGACTCCGGTGAAGGCTTCATTTCCGTTGACGGCAACGAGGGTGACCGCAAGAACCTCACGCTCTGGGGTGATGGCGACCAGCTTATCAAGAATGTTTCCTCGCTTTGCAACAACACCATCGTTGTCATCCACTCCGTTGGTCCCACCGTCATCACTGACTGGTACGACTCGCCCAACGTTACCGCCATCGTCTGGGCTGGTCTGCCCGGCCAGGAGAGCGGCCGCGCCATTGTCGATGTTCTCTACGGAAAGGTCAACCCTGCCGCCCGTACCCCCTTCACTTGGGCTGCCAAGCGTGAGGACTACGGTGCTGATATCCTCTACAAGCCCAACAACGGAAACGGCGCTCCTCAGCAGGACTTCTCCGAGGGCATCTTCATCGACTACCGTGCCCTCGACAAGGCCAACATCAAGCCCATCTTCGAGTTCGGTTTCGGCTTGTCGTACACCAACTTCGAGTACGCCAACCTCAAGGTTGAGAAGACCCTTGCTGGCGAATACAAGCCTACCGTTGGCAAGACTGCCAAGGCGCCCACATTCGGTACGATCTCCAAGAACGTTGCCGACTATGCGTTCCCCAGTGCCGTCCGCTACATCCGCGAGTTCATCTACCCCTTCCTGAACAACACTGCATCGCTCCAGGCCTCGTCTGCCGACCCCGACTACGGCAAGACCGCCGAGGGCTTCTTGCCCGCCGGTGCTCTCAACTCGGATGAGCAGGATCTTCAGGGTGCCGCTCCCGGCCTTGCCGATCAGCCCGGTGGTAACAGCATGCTGTGGGACGAGCTATACATCGTCTCCGCCGAGATCACCAACATTGGCGACATTGCTGGTGATGAGGTTCCTCAGCTCTACGTCTGCCTTGGCGGACCGGACGACGCGCCCGTCGTCCTCCGTGGCTTCGAACGCATCCGCATCGAGCCCGGTCAGACCGTTACCTTCCGTGCTCCTCTCACCCGCCGTGATCTGAGCAACTGGGACACTGTCTCACAGAACTGGGTCATCTCGAAGTACCCCAAGACCGTCCATGTCGGACCCAGCAGCCGGAACTTGCCACTCAAGTCTCAGCTGTCTTAGAAATGCAGTTATGAGTATAAGTTTGCGTGCAATAGTTCTGCGGTAAATATGACGAATGAGGGTTAAAAAGGGGCCCTCTTATGAGTACGGGATTATGAAAAGGGAATGAATGGGTAGGAGCATGCGAGGATGGGTTTCCCTCGCGCTGACCTAGTTATAATTCATAATACCAACAGGTCTTTCATGACATTTTTTTCAAGATTAAATAGGACGACTTCATTGCGTGCCATGATCATGCTGTAGATTCGTGAGATGTCAAGTTATGGTATTCTGTCTTTTGTGAACTCGTAATCCGTACAAAGTCATACCCTACCAGGTAGGTACGGATTACCTAGCCACATTTTGCTGTAGCACCACCAGCCACCACCAGCCATACAGAAACGCGCTACGTATTCCGTATTCCGTACCTGGTTACGGAATAGAGCTTTAAGCTGCAGTTCACCTTGGCGGCGTCGTACTCGTTAATACTCCGTATTCCGTATTCCGTCTTGTTACGTTATCCGGCTTTCACCTTTCACCACATCGTGGCTGCGGACTGCGGCACGCGTCTGCTCCTTACCTACTTGCCCGGAAGTTCCCCTCTCAACAATTGCCGACCTCCAGAACCCCTCCCGCCGCCTCTGCCAACTTTGATTCATTCATTTCATGCCCGGCGATACCTTATTATGGTGTCATTGCAATGGTTCCACGCCCATCTTCCCTCCACATACCCACACGATCACACCTTTTCCCGTATAGTTAAGCTGTTCTCTCTGCTCGCATAGCTCACATCGCCTTCATCCCGCCACCATCGCAGCTCCATCGCTAGAGATTATCCACGAGTCGCCAGCCATCATGGAGCAGAGGTGCCAGAGCCAGATCCAGTCCATCGACCAGCCGGGCGTGAGAGCCACCGGCGAGCTGCTCGCGACGTTGCGCAACGAGGTCGCCTCTCTCCTTGGCAGGTCGTCGGCTGGATTCCCTGGCGCGCAGCCCGTGAGCTTTTCACGGAAGCACCTGGAGGAACTGAAGCGTGAGGAGTAAGCATTCTATCGTCCTGTTCATCATCAACGTCGTCGTCGCTATCACTGCCATCCCCCGTCCCGCACAGCTGACAGCCCCGCCACCAAACTAGCTACTATGTCTGCGAAAAGTCCGATGGCATGCGCTACCTCCTTTACATGACCGAAGATGAAGAGGGCAAGGAGGTCCATTATTTCATCGATCGTAAGAACGACTATTGGTTCATCGACCGCGGCAGTCTGCACTTTCCCCTCCCAACCGACCGCATGAAGTTTCACACGGCCACGATTCTAGATGGCGAGCTTGTTATGGACACCCTGAGAGACGGCCGACACGAACCCAGATACCTCGTATTCGACTGTCTCGTCCTTAACTCCCAAGTCCTCATGAGCCGGGAGCTTAGCAAGCGTCTGGGCTACTTCCAGGAGCAGGTGCTCAAACCTTACCAGCGGCTTCTCAACGAATTCCCGAGCGAATGCGACTACCAGCCGTTTTTCGTCGACCAGAAGGACATGCAGCTCGCCTACGGCATCGAAATGATGTTCAAGGATGTCATCAAGAACCTAAAGCATGGCAACGACGGCCTCATTTTCACCTGTCTAAAGAGCGAGTACAAGCCCGGCACCGACCCTCATATTGTGAAGTGGAAGGATACCGAGGAGAACACGATCGATTTCGTTTGGAAGCTCATCTTCCCTACCATCGAGCCCGACGAAGTGGACCGTGCTCAAGGGATCACGAGTCCATTCACCGATTACGAGAGCGTCCCCACCGTACATCTGTACGTTCATCACGGCGGCGGCTGGCCGAATGGCTATCAGTACTTCGCTGATTTACACCTCGAGGAGAGCGAGTGGACGACTCTGAAGTCGCTCGGCGACCCCCTAGACGAGCGCGTCGTCGAGGCTTACATGGACTCTCGCAGGCGGTGGCGCTTCTACCGATTCCGTGACGATAAAGATGAGGGTAATCACATCACCGTCGTAAACAGCGTAATCGAGAGTATTCGCGACGCCGTATCGAAGGACGACCTGCTCATAGCCGCCCGAGGCATACGGGACAATTGGAAAGCACGAGAACTCCAACGAAGGACTCATTGAACAGATTTACCGCGCCAAAGCCCACCAAATCATACCTACTACTGAGTAACGTTGAATAAACAAAAAGAAATTAATATTAACTGCCGTTACCCATGTAAGATGAGGTGCATAAGCAGCGTGACGAGAGAAAAAGGGGGGCGTTTAAAAATGATAAAGCAACAAGATTAGACAACACTTCGTCGCAAGACCGGCTAGCTTAGCCTGAGGTCTTTGCGATCGATTACTGACCGAGAGGATTATACCCCACCCCCCATACACACACCATAAGTGAAGTGATGGGTCAGTTACATGGAGTTTTAGGAAACGAATGGGTATACGTGCCTATGAGAGGCAACGAGAGCGGAGTGGATCTCTTTTCTCGGTTGGGTGCTCTGTTTGGAGATAGACGCGTCGTGAGGCAGTATGTATTAGGAACTGTCTACTTACTTGGCTAGGGAGTCATTAGGAGATCCGGTTATGAATGGATTCGTGCCTTTGCGAGATTAATTTGCCTCGATGTTTCTGCTTGTGCTCTCTATACGTGGATGAACTTGAGAGGTAATTAGGATTCGGAACGAAACAGGCCTTTACTTCTCTCACTTATTTTTTGAACTACCAATTCATGCATTGTGAGTAGAGGGAGTTGAACATGCATACATTGGGAACCCCGTATCTCACATTCACCCAGACACAGAAGAGTAACCAGCTACGACTCACGTCAGTATCTACCTACACGCAAGGCAGACAAGTACAGAGACAAATCAGTCCATAGGCAGGATATACATACAAACATAACGTTTAGGTATGTGGTCAAAAAACAATCAATGTTGCATAATGATACGTACGTAAAACTGAAGAAAACAAGAACAGGAGAAAGACAACCATTGACAACAGACGCAGTTATTAGTTGCGAAAAACCGACAAGATGGTGATAACTAAAGGGGTCGGAGAAAGAGAGAGAGACAGA
The DNA here is from genome assembly GCA_028637755.1 of Xylariaceae sp. X170. Taxonomy (NCBI): domain Eukaryota; kingdom Fungi; phylum Ascomycota; class Sordariomycetes; order Xylariales; family Xylariaceae; species Xylariaceae sp. X170. Next base: position 29,010 of record JAJFDJ010000133.1, read on the forward strand.
GAGGTATGGATGGAGAAAAAGAGCCCGACTCCAGTCATTTGATCAAATCAACTCTTCCATTGTCCCGCCAGATTTACTTCTCCCACATCAGTTGTGTTTTCTTCTTCTCTGGTCAAACCAGCCCCGACAGCATCGCCAACAAACCCGGGGCGGGAGATCAATGTGCTGCGAAAAAGTCCATTCGCCAGTAGAATACATGCATGTGAGAAAAAAAAAACCCTCTTCCCTGCTTTCTCTGCCAGGTTGCGTTCGAATAACACACACACCCCCACGCGATGATGAGGGGGAATCAGACAGAAATAGCTCCCTTCAAGTCTTCCTACCATTCTCTTTCCATATAAACCATGCTTAATCCGAATCCTCATTAGCTTCATTCTCTTCGGCCGCCGCCCGCCGGGATCTGGTTGCTCGAGTGCTTGCAGCCCTCGCTTTAGGAGCTGGCTTCGACTTAGTTGCACCAGCCGCGGCCGACTTGCCCTTGTCCTTCGCTGCTGGCCTTGAGGGTAGACTCTTCGCCACCGAGGTAGCAGCAGCGGAACGACCCTTTCGACCAGTGGGCTTGGGTGGCGGCGGGAGCTTTTCTTCCAGCTCCTTTTCTAACTCTTCGTCCAATCCATCGTCTAGATCACTGAGCTCGGAATCATCTTGGTCATTGTCCGTCGATTTCGGCTCGTTTTTCTCCTGTATCTCGTCACCATCTCCACTCATGGCGTCGGCTTCGTCTTCATTGTCTGCCTCCATCGCCTCTTCATTCATATTACCCGCTTCGTCTTCGGAGAGTTCAGAGAGGCTCGAGGAGTCTTCCTCCTCTCCATCATCGTCGCCCTCATCCGCCGAAATAGGTTCACCGTTTTCGTCAAAATATTGCCATTTGGCTACTCCCTCCAACATATCGTCATCGTCCGCAGAGTCATCTCGTTCCACATAGGAAGAGTTATTTCTCATACGGCCGCTGCGTCTCCGATCAGCAGACTCGGGTGGAGGCGAAGTCGAAACAGCCCGCTTTGCTTTCTTGGGCCGCGCAGAGCCTTTTGGCTTGCTAGCAGCCCGGGTTGAAGAGCTTTTTGAGCCTGTAGATGGTTTGGGCTTAGAGGGAGTTTTCGGTACGGAGGCCTTTGCCTTTTTCTGAGCAGGTTGGCCTTCCCCTCGCTCATCTGTGCTCTTGCGTTTCTGTAGTGATAATTATGTCAACAAAAGCGGCAGGGATTAGAGTGATAGGGGATCAGCGTGTTTTCACGAACCTTCTTCTTATCCATTGATCGCAGTAAATCGTCCAACTGTGAGTCCACCTCTTCGGGGAGATACTGTTTCTCGGCAATCTCCTGTGCCGCTTGATGGCTTGGAAGGGCCGTGTATAAGCCAACCGGGAGTCCTACTTTGCCGGAGAAGGCCTCGAAGCTCCAATTCTTCCGTTCTTGCCACTTTCGTAACAAGCTCTGGGCCAAGTCGCAAAGAATATACAATCTTTCACTTTGAGCAGGATCAATGCCATCAAGTGTCTGCTTCACACGTTCGGCGTACTTGAAGATCATTCCAAAGTTAGCTTCTGTGGCCACGTTACTCACATAGAAGAGGAGATATCGTGCATGGTCCACCAGCTCGTCCGCTTCCGCACTGAAATCTGGATGATGAGCCAGGAGTGAAATGAGTCTGGCCAATGTTGACTCCATGACACTCTGCTTTGTCTCACGGAAGAAGCGAGCACGAGATCTAATCCAGGTTTCCACCTGGCTCTTGAACTCGGCGTGTGGCTCAAATGCAGTGAGGAAAACGATGGTGTAGAATCGCACGCGAAGCTTGTTCTGCACGAGGTACTTCTGCAATTTTCCCACAAAGAGGCGACGGACATGCGCACAGCTGTCCTGCGTCAAGAGTGCCAGCTGGTTGAAGTCCGTCGGGGACAGAAGCTCCTCAAAGTGCTTGGAAGTACACAACTTCAAAAGAAGCTGACCGGCTAGCAGTCGTAGGCGTGCCTTATGATGCTGCGGCGTGTCCTGGGTCTTGCACAGCTCTCCTTGAGACTTCAACAACGTCCGAAGGAGTTTGAATACGGGTGGTGCGAGCTCCTTTGTTTCATCTGGGTCTGTGAGACCACGAAGACGATTAACGACAAGCCTGAGAGCCCATAACTTCACCTGGCACTCTTCGTCCATATCTGCGTCGGAAACCCAATCCGGGTCGGAGTCTTTCGCATCTGTGCGAACTTGGAAGAGTACGTTTTTCAGCGCCATGTCAATGATTTCATCATTGGCATCAGCTGTAATCTTTGACGCCAGAAGCTCCAACTGGCCGATGGCGATGAGCTTGTTAAGGAAGTAAGGGCTGCCGTAAACCCAGTCCTTCATCGCTTTTTGCAATAGATCAGTGGCCGACACGACACTCTTCTGATCATTTCGGGCCAGTAGCACATTGACGGCATACTTGGCGGACTTTGCTGGTTGCCCGAATAATGCGAAATTGATTAACGCCTGCATGAATTTTCGATCGGCGGGCAGCTCGGTTGGATATTTTCTCGCGTAAGAAGCACATGCCTTGAGAGTCTCGACCATGGCTACGCTGCCCGTCTTGTTAGGTTCCGGTGCAGAATCCACCAAGTCTTTACAGATCTGTCCAAAGTAGGTTTTGAAGAGACCTGGGTTGTGTTGCGATATTTCCGTTGTTATCTCCTGGGCGGCAGGCCCAAGACCATCCTTGTCGCTCTTGGAGCAGTCCATAAAGGTAGAGAGATGGCTCTTGTTGCATAGAATATATGCAGAACGATAAAGAAGTGGTAAAAGTGTGTCAAGAATCTGCGACTTCTGCGCCCCTTGAATTCTCTTCATGATTTCTTTAATCGCGCCGCGTGTTGTCTTGAAATCGCTCTCAGGGGACACGGCAAATTTGATCAGCTGATAAGTTCGACGATCGTGCCAATCGGCGAAGTTATGCAAATCTGCATCGACTTTGACAGGATCAGGGAGGAATTGACCAAGGTATAGAGCTATTTTCTTGAGATTTTGCTTGATCACTTCCACATTCCCTGTTGGATTTCCTCCATTGTACGCGTCGCACTGGGCAACCACATTCTCCATGACCTTGCAAAATTGTGGTTGCCGGGCCAGTAGAGCATTGAAAGCTTTCCGTGCATTGTTATCCATGTCCTTTACCAGCAATAGTACACGCTCGGCGCGGATCCTGTCTTGGTCAAAACTCGACTCTGATGTCGACAGCGATTGAGACTGGCTGTTGGATGATTTGGGTCCCTTAGATTTCGATGGAGGTGGGAAGGAAAGAGGCACGAGGTGCTCGAAGATAACCCGATCCAGAAGAACGTTGAGCTCGAGATCGTTGGCATAGAACGTGTTGAAGATTCGGGAAGGGATGCCGGACAAAGCCGCTACAACGGCTTCTTGACCAGCCGCAATCTCACCGCTGGCAACACCCCACAGCTTTCCCAAAAGCGCCATGGCCTCCACACGTACAGAAGATCTCTTGTCACGACACCGATCTGCGAGCGTAAACAATACTGAACCCTCTTTAGTGACACCGCCGGCTGCCGCTAGTTTCATGACAATGTCGCGAAAGCTGAAAACCTCGATCGCGGTAACGGCAGCCAAACGCACTTTCTCGTCGTTGTCAGTCAGCTTATCCCGCAAGCCAGCAATAAAAACGGATTCATCCTCTCGGCTAAGTCCAATGCCACCCGCTGACGTTGATACGATATAACCCACGGCAGCTGTCCAAGCGGCACGGATCAGGGGCGATTTATCATTCTTTCGACCGATGAAATTCTGGAATGCTTGAGGGTGTGTTTGCGCGAAGGAGAGCGGTGATATTGGGGTAGTTAATATGCTTGCGTTAGGACTCTCTGGTACCTCATCGCTAAGTTTTAGCGGAGGATAGGCCGCTGGGTCTAAGATAGGAGATGGCGGAGGACCAGCGGCTCCAATTCCTGATATCATGTCGCCTAATGTTTCCGTGGCTAGCAAACGCAGAGACACATTGTCGGCGGATAATTCGGCATCGACCTGGGGGATTACATTAGAAAGAACTGTCGGAGCTGCTCGCCAGAGCTCACGCAGAAGTTGATGGGCTTTTCGTAGCTCCTTGAAATCGGCTTCTGAAGGTCCAGAAGGTGCCCCTTCATCATCTGACTGCTCGTCATCTTTGTGGCCATTGGCATGTCCGCCTTTTCCAGACACGTCCATAATCACGTCGCTGAAGTACTGCCCCACGTAGCGCGCCATCCGGTCAGGGCACGAGTTGCAAACAGTTTTTGCCATGACATAGGCCTCCGGCTCTTCCTTGGGCAACAACGTCGTTTGGGTTCGGCTAGAGTCCGACTTCTCCTTGTGACCTCCACGGGGCACGGCGCGCAAGAATTGAGCCATTATAACATCCAACACAGAAGGTGGCAAAGAAGTACTTTCGTCAACCAAGGTCACCATAACTTCTGTCATGTGAAATTCAACATCCTTTGCTACCTGTTCACCCGAGGCGTTCGTGAAGGATCCTGAAATACCGTCGAAGAACGTGGAGAAGAGCTCAAGCAAGAGCTCTTCTGAATTGGTCACATCATTTATCAAGAGGATACTCTTGACATCGGCAAGTGAGGCGAGAACGTATTTGTGTTGAGCGTTATATGCATGCGATGGATTCCAGAGTGCCGGAAGTATGACCTTCACGAAGAAAGTGAAGATTTCCTGGTGTGAACAATAAACGTCAGAAGCGGTTCAGAACTGTGCAATATAGATGCGCGGGACCTACCTTGAGCTGCTTGGGAGTGAACGGCGCCTCGGGCGCGCATAGCTTGAGGACGTCCACTAAACACGACGCAGTATATGCTTTCACGCCCGACTCCTTGTGCGCCAATAGGTTATGGGATGCCAGGTCCTTGGCCACGCCATGCAGCGACTCCTTATGGACGGTTTCCTGGTCCATGTCCGCCAATTCCTGGGAGAGTTTCTCCAGACGACGCAAGAGCTCGCCGGTCGCGATCGGCTTTCCGGCACGCCATGACAAGGCCTCGTTGAACTGAAGCGCCACCAACTCATCCTCCATCTCCTGGTCCTCCTCCTCCACAGGCTGTTCCCTATGTCGCGCCATGGCGAGCCTCACCTAGTGAATGACGGCTCTCTGGCTTTGTAGGGTTGTTAATGCGATAAAGATGGCGAGTATTAAATGCGTTGCTTCAATGTTTGGTGCAAGCCGAGGCGGGGCTCGAGGGGACCCAGTAGGTTGGTGCCGATAACCCGATTGACTGATGGATGCAGTGCAGGCTAAAGGTGTTAAGACAGACACAATGATGTGGTAAGGCTGAGGATGTGGTTAGCGGTTTGGATTTTAGGTCGTGGAAATGCGCGGGCGTCGACTGATGTGGTAAGTCGGGAAGGGGCGTGGAATAGGTAGTGAGGACGTGACGACCATTACGATGTTGTCTACGGTTTACGGCTCTTGTCTTTTTTAGGCGAGTGCTACGCGACTGGAAAGTTGTCGCAGACAACTCCCGTCAAATCAGATGCGCGCTTGGGTCTGTGTACCTACCCCAAGGCAGGTACTTGGGTGCACCTAGCAGCTACCCTACAGTACCTCTCGGGTGTCTTGTTTGTCCTGTGATAGGTGGATGATTCAAGATCTGTAGCTAACCACAAGTATCTAACTACAGAAGCACGTATCGAAGCAGTACCTATCTAATGGTATACAAGGAGCTTGGGCCAGCACGAATCGAGCGCTTGATTGGCTCAATTCGCCTACCCGCGCATTAGCGCATGCACAACGTCGACGCTAGTAGGGATCAGGCTAGCGCATTTAAAGCTAGCCCGCAGCCCAACCGGAAGCCCATCTTGGAAGATCAACTCCAACTTCATCTCTTCAGAAGCCGCCGCAGAATGGCATCAGGTGTTGGTGGAAGTCACTCTATCGGCGCATCCTACGCAGATAGACAGGCAAATCATGCGATTTAAACAATTAATTCATATGTTCCAGGCATCTGGGTATCTTTTTGGAATATTTATTCTGCACATATCTGAATAATGATAGTTGCTGGTATCTGACAGGGCCGGCAACGAAGTCAGACCGTGGTTGTTAATACGTCCTCCCTTGATAAGTTTGCCGTACCACATCTTGGCCGGTTGGATCTTAGCGAAGAGCTAATGCCACTATCCAATTGCCCGTAGATAGCGCGAATTGATGGAGAGCTCGAAGGGCGGGCAGCTCGACGCCGTGTCAGTCGATGCGGGCAGTTGACAAGAGCCTCAATCTGCCAAATGTCGAATGCAGGACTCCATTATATCGTCTTTGTTGGTCTACTAAACGACTAATAATCTAGACTCTGTGCTTATTATACGGAAGCTGCAACTTTTGGGCACTAGTCCGAAGTGACTGCGGGTACGGATGCTATCTCAGTGACTTCGTAGGTTGGAAGAGATATGGGCATGCTGGCATGTGATTGTCCAACTATTTCGAGAATAGTACCTACCTACCTAGATATAAAGCTGGAACTGGGGACATCATGGAATATCCGTGCAGTGATCTGGTGTCAACCGATCCTTGGGTTGTCAGCTGTACGACTTGTGGCAGTTGCTGTTGGAATCGATCACCAGCTCCTCTACCGCCCCATCTCCTATCCATCCGATCCATATCTGCACAAAATGATCATTCAAGTCGAATAAAATCCTCAATCACCTGCTTCCAATACATTAACGAGCACCATTTGCACCATCAGAGACCTGCTCCTTCCATTTACAACACGCACAATACCCACGGACCACTTTCATAACTCGATCATCAGGTAGTCCTCCTACTTCAATACAATCACCCGCCCTCCATAGGTTTCTCTCTCTCTCCCTCTCCACTACATCATTCCCTACCTATCTGTTTTCTCCCCGTCCAATTTTCCACGTTCGTTTCTAATCCTCTATTCATCCACCTCTCTCGTTACGAAGCAATCCTAAGCCACCACCGACAACTCCCTGGGATCTGCGTCACCAACGACTAGTCATCGCAACCTCAGAGTAAGTTGATTGCTTCCCTCTTCCGTCAATTCATCATCTGCCATACTCGCAATCTCATCGGCGCCTGCAAGTTTCATTTGCGCTTGTCGAATCCCACCTTGGTACACTGCCGCCGTCACTTCGCGCCGTGATGTGTTCGCATCTTGGACTGACCTTCAATTCAGCAAGCCATCTGCGACTACTTATCGAACGCCTCGTGAGGTAAGCACTTCATTTATCGCCTCTTCAGTCACTCCCCTCCATCGCATTCATCAATTTCCAACTTCGTCGTACTCTCCCAATACCAATCCCTTGGCATCTCTACTACTCTCCTGCCAGCAACACTGCTGTTGGCGCATGCGCCTGTTTCTCAGACTATCCCTCGTTCTTATTCTTCACGTCGGCTGACTGGAAAGTTACACGGACACAGATCCTACCTAGGCATCTCCGAACGCCATGCGCAACATGTTCTTCAACAAGAAGCACCAGGCCTCCCAGGAGGCTGCTGTTCAGCAGCAGTCTTCCTCTGTCCATCGCCGTAAGCACAATTCTCATCAGACTGCCATTCTGAAAGCCATCCATCTCTAACTACGAGACTACTCATGTGCAGGCAAGAAGTGGATGATCACTGCAGCACTCGTTGCCGTTGGACTCGGCAGCATCGCCCTCTTTGGCGTGTTCATCAAGGACGCCATCCTCAACTATGGTAAGTTACAGCATCATAACAGGTCAACTCAATGCTAACCTTCATCTTCTTTAGAGTCTAGTGCCACTAACCAGAATACTTCTGACCTTGTCGGTCGCAACTTTGGCGAGAAAGGAGGCCGCCCCGGCCGCTACGGATTTCTCGCACCATTCCCCAATGGCACTGTTACCGTTACTGAGTCCGATGCCGTCACCACCACGGTTGATCCCTGCCTTTCTTCCGCCAACTTGTCCGTCACCTTGACCCCCACTGCCACTGCCACTGTTACCGCTGGTCAGCATGCTCCATCCGTCATGGGTAACAACAGCTACACCATTGTCACTGTCTCTACGGATGTCCTGCCAGTCTCTGTGATCAGGTGAGTACCACCCATGTAGATTCAACTCATTAGTGGTTTACAGAGTTACTAATGCGACAATAGCACCGACGTCTCCTCTTCTCTTGAGACCCCGGCATCCGAGACCAGCACCCTGCCGGACTCTGAGTTGACTGTCTCTGGCGGTTACGGTGATGCTACGCAGGAGTTGACTTCGACGTTGACTGCTACGTCCTCTCTGGTTGCACCCACGACCACAGCCGATTCCGAGATGAGCACCGAGATTGTCACGGTCACACCTCTTGTTACGACCACCCAGTTTACCACCATGACGATCTCGTCGTCGATGGAGACTCCAGTTCCTGATGGCGCTATGACTGACATGTGCACAATGGCTGGTACTGAGACAGTCACCGTTTACGTTTACCAGTCCTCTACCGAGACTCAGACCGCCACGATTGGTACTTCGGTTTCTATTGTCAGCGTCATGACCCCAGAGCCTGTCACTATCACGGTTACGGAGACGGAGACAGCAACTGGCCCCATCAGTGCTATTACGTCCACCCCCGAGGCCTCGACCTCTGAGCTTGTCACCGTTACGATCATGCATACCGTGATCCCTGAACCTGCCAATGTGACGACCACAGAGTCGACAAGCCCCGTCATGACCCCTGGTAGTACTCCTGTCCACTCCTTGGCCTCATCTGTCACGGTTATCACGACCACCGTGGTCACGACCATGGCAATTGGACCTAGCTACACCACAGTCTACACGTACGGCACTCTGTATACTCTCACCTTGCCTATGGAACCCATCTCCCTGCCCGCAACTCACACTCCGTTCCCCGTCAGTGAGAGTATGGTTTGGAGCACCTATTCTGGTCCTGTCACCTCTGAGTCGACCGCGACCCCTATCATCGGCACAAACACTTCGGTTCCCGTCATTCAAAGCTCTTTCAGCTCCGACGTCGTCCAGCCAACCGACGTGCGACCTCCTTTCAGTTCCGAGGGTAATTCGCTGAACGCCTGGGACTGGGGCGCGGACGGAAGCGCCTCCGTCACCTGTGTTGCGATGTTGGTGGCAGTTGCAATTGCCATTGCCCAGAATGTCGCCTTTTAAGTCAGGGCATTCATGATGGTTTAGGAGTCCAGGAGCTTTGTAGGTTTGGTGTGAGGAAGAGATTTCTTTGCTTTTTTCTACGGAACAGGTCCGTAACGGGATGGACGATCAGGTCTGAGAGAGAGTAAGATGCGTACTGGAACTGCTTAACAGGTAATAGCTACCACGGGTCATAGGTAGCTCAAGGAGTTGTAAGAGTTCAATGTCGCTACTAGCTAGGTACATAGCTAATACCAGTGACTGAATGAAGCAAAATCGCTGTAGTAACATCGAAATCGTGTCATATGAACAAGTGAGACCACCGAGACAGGATGTTGTCACCATCGCGATTTTACGAGTAAAGCCGTGCCCGTGTTTGAGACGCCTGCATCGCATTTTGCGGGGGTCGACCAGGATGACGAGCTTGGGACCCATACAGCGCTCCACATAGGAGTCGCTGATTGGCTCAACAAACAGCTATGATGGGGGTAGGGAAAGACCCTGGGCAGGTGCGATCTCAGTTGCTGGGCGAATCAGATCGCTGAGGCGTGCTCAGCCCCACCCGTGGATTCCCACCTGTTATTCTGGTGCGGGACCCGTGGCCACAGCTGACAGCCATGCCCCACGGAAGGTGGCACGCGTACATGACTTCGTCCTTTGCTTTTTGGGCTTAGGCGCATCTGTCATCATTTTTCAATTTCGATCTTGAGACACTGACTGACTTGAACCGAGCACCTAACGCGAGACCTACCCATTTTACATACCTACCGTCTCTTTCCCCTCTTTTTGCAGTCCGTTTCTTCTCGTTCTCTATTCTTTCACTCTGGTTGAACGCGGCTTTGTGCGAGCAAGCCCGAGGTGTTTTCTCTCTCTTCCCAACAAACTGCCGCAATCGCAGCTGCGACCCCGCGACGCGCATTTTCACGATCGAAAGACTCGAGCGTTCAGAACTCGCCAATCTGAGGCGTCCAGGATCGCCCGTAGTCGCCTCGAGTTCCTTGTGATGGGACGATAAAGATGTCGTTTATATCGAATTGGTCCTATTACCTGACCGTGGGTTCTACCGGTGTCCTCATGGTTCTGCACACGATCTACATGGTCGCTGCTGTCGTGCCAAAGGGCACGACAGTGGCCTTCGTCGCTCGTGTTCTCGCCTCGTATGTTTCGCTCTTAACATGCGCCATTTACGGCGCCATAGCCTCGATCATCCTGCGAATCGTTGGATATGAGCAGATGGCTCAATGGACCGCCGGCCGTGCCTTTAAATATACCATGGCCCTCACTACGGGCGTCTCTTTCGAGGTCGAAGACCCGAACAAGTATCTAGAAACGATTCGCCCGGCCGTCTTCATCGGCAACCACCAGACCGAGCTTGATGTTCTCATGCTTGGATGCATATTTCCCAAGTACTGCAGCGTAACGGCAAAGAAGAACTTAAAAAACGTGCCGTTCCTCGGCCAGTTCATGTCCCTGAGTGGTACTGTTTTCATCGACAGATCGAACTCCAAGAATGCGAGAGAGGCAATGGCTGGTGCTGCCGAGGAGATCAAGAGGCGGAAGCAGAGCGTCTACATGTTCCCAGAAGGCACTCGAAGCTACGCCAAGGAGCCCGGTCTATTGCCATTCAAGAAGGGAGCCTTCCACCTTGCTGTGCAGGCCGGTGTGCCTATAGTTCCCGTGGTGGCAGCAAACTATTCTCACGTTCTGTACATCAAGAGCCTCATCTTCAACGGGGGCAAGATCCCAGTCAAAGGTAGGATATGCGCGCCTTACTGGGCAGGAAGACAATGACTGACACAAGCATAGTTCTGGAGCCCATCCCAACTACCGGACTGACGACCGAAGATGTCGACGAGCTGACCCGTTCTACTCGGGAGCTTATGCTGCAGGAGATTGTTGCTCTCACACAAAAAGCCCGGAACGAAACCATCGCCGTGCCCGTAGGCCCAACTAACGGCGTAGCCAAGTCCAGTGGTATAGATCTATCTCAATCATGATATGATGGATACTACTTGAGTATTACCTAGAAAGACACTTTCTGTGTCTTAACTATTTCCATCATGTGGCCGACCTTGTCCCGGGCCGATGGCCCGCATTTCTGGACGTCACAGGGCCACACTTTATTCAAAGCCCGTGTATACCCCGATAGATCAGGATGTTGCGATGCATTGCGACTCAGCCAAAAACCGAATTCCAAATACTCCGATCGGCGATTATCGATAGATACGCGTGCTTGCGGCGTTACGAATCTGAACGAAGCCTCGATTGGGCGAGTATGTGGTATTATTGCCTTTACATAGACGCGGGTGCTAGCTTTCAGCAGCAATCAGGAGATCATGGCTTGGGGAGAGTGTCTTTGCGCCTCTCCAGATTATTCAACCGCAGAGCTAGAGCTTACACATTACGATGCATGATCCAAAGACATTGAAATAAACAAGAAAAAAAAAACAATAAATTCGCATGCGACCTCAGAAGCAGGGCTTCGATTAGACGAGGCCTCCAAATGTCACCCTCTCGTCACCAACATTCAATAGAGCACTCAAATCATGATCCTTCCGTTGTGCTCAAAAGCCTCAGCTGGGTGGAGGCCAAACTCCACTCCAGAGTTGACTCCATGCACCTCATCCACTAGTTTGCTTCGTGCTTCTTTCTTTATGCGACATTGGTGGCTTGGGTAGCTCGCAACGTCATGGGGGAGCAACACGCATCAAGCCATGAACTCGTATGGTTTGCCTAGGTGTTGCGCAACTGTTATGTATGTTGGTTCTCGTTCAGCTGAGATTCCTAAGATTCTGAACTACAGAATACCTACTACCTATCTACAACATAAGATTAGTGAGCAAGGGATCTTGATCGTGATGAGAATGATGATGTCTGAACACGATGTTGAGAAATCCGAAGTCTGACATCTGAACACATGGATGATGGGGGTCAACCGGACCCTACCCCGTCTTTTCCCCTCGACTGCGCCATGATGGATAGCATCATGGCGACTCTGCATTGATCTAACCACCAACGGAATATCATGCTCCGAGTCCGGCGAGTCGTTTCCAGAACGGCGCTGCGCCCAAACAGCCTCTTGCTTGTTGGAATTGACGCTAGACGTTCACCCCTCACAGTGGCGATTGGGCAGGTGTAACTTCTGAATCCTGCACAATAATAGTGCTATGGATAGGACGAAGTTGGTAAGTGGTCTAGTACATAGCTTTTCAGCTGAGTCGTGCAAGCCCAGGCCAGGCCCGCAGACAGCCGAAAAGCGGCAACCTTTCCGTATCTACGGAAATCCTCAGTTGACCAGCACATTAACCCCTATAGTCAGTATTTCGTGCTTACAACGAGGTGTACCATGCCTGGATAGGCAGTATACATCTCTCAGCTTGTACAGCGCCGGCTCGGTCTAGTTAACATAGCCCTACCTAGTGTAGGTGCCGTTGGGACCTAGGCATCGCAAGCCATGGGATGACGTGCATTTAGGGCCCGCTTCCGTCGATCTCGCCGATGATCGTGGGCTTCAGAGGCAGCCGGAGTGGTTTCTTCGCTTCGAAGCTACCCCTGTTCGCATTGATCGAGATCCGGCCCGAGCTGCTAGGGGAAGATGGCGAGGAGGGGAAGGGGGTTAGCTGTCCTTAAGCTGAGGAGCTTGCTCTACCTATATCTAGAGCTGTCCCTCCTCTGTCTGGGAGCAGCTCATGATCACTTTCCTCCAGCAATACAGAACAGCTTAATCTCACCCAGATATCATATTCTCTCCGAGAAAACCACTTCACATCACCATGTCTTACTACGACAACAACGACGACTCCGTAAGTTGACCCCTTTCCTGCGGCACTTGTGTGTGAAACTGTCTCACTGACAACGCGTAGAGCTACGGCTCTGGCCGACGGGACAACGACTCGTTCGGCTTCGGTGGCCGAGACAATGACAACTCGGAGAGAGACAGCTACGGCTCTTCCAACCGCCGCGGTGGTGATGACGATGACTCCTATGGCTCCAAGAAGAGCGACTCTTATGGATCATCTCGCGATGACAACGACTCATACGGCTCCAGAAACAAGGACTCTTATGGCTCCAGCAACAACGACGATGACTCTTACGGATCCAAGAAGAACGACTCCTACGGATCGTCCCGTGATGACAATGATTCGTACGGCTCTTCTCGCAAGGACGATGACGACTCTTACGGCTCCAGAAAGAGTGAGAACTCTTATGGTTCATCTCGCAACGACGATGACTCCTATGGATCCAAGAAGAGCGACTCATACGGATCATCGAACGACGATGACTCCTATGGCTCCAAGAAGCATGATTCCTACGGATCGTCTCGCGATGATGACGACTCCTACGGATCTAAGAAGAACGACTCTTATGGATCTCGCAACGACGATGACAACTCTTACGGATCCAAGAAGAGCGACTCATACGGATCATCGAACGACGATGACTCCTATGGCTCAAGAAAGAAGGACTCTTACGGCTCCAACGACGACAACGACTCCTACGGTTCAAGAAACAAGGACTCTTACGGCTCTAGCAACAACGATTCTTATGGATCCAGCAACAACGACTCGTATGGTTCTAGCAACAAGAGCTCTTACGGCTCTAGCGACAACGACGACTCATACGGCTCGCGCAACAAGGACTCCTACGGTTCCAGCAACGACGACTCGTATGGATCCAGAAACAAGGACTCCTACGGTTCCAACAACGACAATGACTCCTACGGCTCTTCCCGCAGAGACGACAACGAGTCCAGCTTTGGCCGTCGCGGCAATGACGATTCCTACGGATCCCGTGACAACGACTCCTACGGCTCCAACCGCGACTACTAAGGCTCTTTTGAGTCTGGCCGCCGCGGCTGGCGCCACGGGCCGCAGTCTCGCGGCAATGTCGGCTATCCCGCTTATGAATTGAGCAAGCGGGACGATGTCTCATATGTAACTTGACTCGAAGCTGGAAGCATGACAGGCTGCGATATGTATATAGTACTTTAACAATAACGAATACAATAATGATCGCCAAAGCAGAAAGGATCATTAGACGTTGATTGGTGTGATGATGATTATTTATCTATTCCCAGAATAGTATCAAGTTTCAATGCAGGGAGGAAGCTTGAAGTAATCCGTACATAAGGAGGCGAAGGGGTCGGATCTGGGTTAGGTGTCCCTCAAGGTGGATGATGATCCCGATCTATACCTACTACCTACCTACAAATAACAGGAAGGAGGAAGAAGGTAGTAATCCGTAAATAACTAGAGCGAAGACACATGATGTCATGTTCAAATGATGAGCAATATATATTATGAGAGGCTAGAGAGTTTCGAGTTGACTACTCTCTAATTCGTAGTATCTCCGAACTACCTAGATGGTGTTGCGTGGGGGTTCTTGTTTGCATCGCTACTACGTAGTATCATCCGAATCGAGACTCGAGAGATGTTCGAGGTAAGGGATGCAACGTATAACCATAAGGCAACACGTCTGGTGAAGAGCATGTCTAAGACAACAGACCGAGACTCAGTATCGATATCAGCCCTCCACAACAGCCATATGATCCGAATCTGCCTGTCCAGAAGTTGAAACTTGACAGCAACAAAACGGATCAAAATAACATCATCAACAACCTCTACGTAGAAAACCAAGCTTCTTTTTCCGGCGCTATTTTCGCCACGCGAATTGGTGTAGTAAGAGAGGGAGTGTGCGCCGATGATTGGACGGGAACCTACCCATTCGATCTTCCAGGCTTTGCCCGCACAGTAAGCCGGAAATCCTTTTTAATACGATGCGACAATCGAACGCAGGCTTGCGATTCGCGAGAATGCGCGCGATCTGTACCGAAATAGGTATCTTCTAGAATCTGCTGCTGCTGCGTGCCCACCGATCGGCAGCTGTCGTTACATACGGCATATGTACAGAATGTTCAGCTGCTGCTGGGCTGCAGCACATAACAAAACATCTCCGGTGCCGCGGTGCCTGCGAAATAGGAACGGCTCGTGTGTGGCCCGCCCTATGGGACATGGGACGTGGGACGTGGGTGTGAAGTGAAAGTCGTTCCGGCCGCGGAATGCGACTTTACCTACTCGTACCCGTCGAAGCAGGTGCCGAGGTTTGCCGGTACTACGGGGCAGTCACCGTGCGCAATGCACGTTATGGGGCCGGACAGGACATACAGTGTCTGCTTATTGAGTTTGCATTCGTACGGCCCTTGGAACTCGAATACGGATTGTTGGGACCGAGTTACGTCTGTCAGTCGCGACTGCCGTGGGCATCCCGTATTCCGTAGGACCTTTCCCAGCGAAGGCAAGTACTTCACGGCGTCGTACCACATGTAAGGGTAATGCGATTAACCTAACGCAGGTACCTGCCTCCGTATACCGCCGAAGCTCGTACATGATGCTTATGAGCTTCGGTGGGGCCCCTTCCTCGGGTGGTGCGGACGAGAGGGTGGCCCGACGGACGGACCAATCGGCGCGCAGCGAATCGTTGGAAATCACCTGATCTGATTGGATCCTCGCATCATCGGTGGGGTCCTGTCGCTCCCACGACGGGAAAATGCACGTACGTAAGCAATCTGAGGATGACCAAATCCCGACGGACCCATGCCGCATGTAAAAGAACGGAATAAGTTAACAGTGAAAAACGGGCGACTGGACGGATTACCGTTGAGGAGCCTGGAGAGAGTCATTTTACTAAGTAATCGCGGCTGCCCACTTTCTCGCGAACCTCTGTCTTGTCGTTTCTCGCCCTTCCGTCTCTCTTCTTGGCCGACCTCGGTTAGAACAAACGATCCTGCGCTTGCTGTCCTTTTCGGATTTAAATAGTCGAGATCCTGTCCCTCCCTCGTCCCATTCTGGACATCTCCCCCTCCTCCCCCTCCAACCATCCATCCAATCTTCTTGTGTGTCATCGACCCTGAGAATTGTCGAGTCGCACAGCCTTGACGACGCTGCACGAATCCAGTCACGTCCAGCTCCAGTTACGCACGCGTGATTCACAGAATATTCCAGTCCAGTCACAGTCACCATGGACGCCGTTCTGCGCCAATCAAAGGCCGTGTGTCCTTTCTTGAAAAAGACGACACCGGCCACTCTCCGTGCCCTCTCGACCTCCACTCGCCCTCAGGCTTCCCAATGTGGTGGCACCATCTCGAAGCTCCAGCTCCTCGGCCAACGCTGTCCTGTTATGGGCAAGGCGCTTGCCATCCAGTCCTCGCGCTGCCCCGTTTCTGGTGCTCGTTCTGTCTCTGGTCAGGCTTCCAAGGCTAAGATCCACACGAGCCATGCCCAGGAAGCTCGCCCCGTCGAGGCCTCGAGGTACCAGCCTGGTATGTTGTTTTTTCTTGTCTGCCATGCCATCGAGGACCCCGTGGCCTGACTGTATGTGTAGCGCAATACCCTCCCACCATGCCGGTGAACCGGACGGCCACTGCGACCGCCACGGCGACCAATGCGACTCCTGCGACCGCGAGTCCGGCTGGTCAGACCGCCAAGTTTGACTATGCCGGTTTCTATGAGGCGGAGCTTGCGAAGAAGCACAAGGACAAGTCGTACCGGTACTTCAACAACATCAACCGTCTCGCCAAGGAATTTCCTCGCGCTCACCCCGCTAACAAGGAGGAGCGCGTCACGGTCTGGTGCTCCAACGATTACCTCGGCATGGGTGGTAACCGCCGCGTTCTCGATGAGATGCACAAGACCCTGGACGAGTACGGTTCCGGTGCCGGAGGTACTCGTAATATCTCCGGTCACAACAGACACGCAATTGAGCTAGAAGCTACGATTGCGAAGCTTCACTCCAAGGAGGCGGCGCTCGTCTTCAGCTCCTGCTACGTCGCAAACGATGCTACGCTTGCGACTCTTGGCAGCAAGCTTCCTGACTGCGTCTACTTGTCCGACAGCTTGAACCATGCCTCGATGATTCAGGGTATCCGCCACTCGGGCACGAAGAAGCTTGTTTTCAAGCATAACGACCTCGAGGACCTCGAAGCTAAACTGGCTTCGCTACCCCTGCATGTGCCCAAGATCATTGCTTTCGAGTCCGTCTACAGCATGTGCGGTTCCATCGCGCCCATTGAGAAGATTTGCGACCTTGCTGACAAGTACGGCGCTCTGACTTTCTTGGATGAAGTCCATGCTGTCGGTATGTACGGCCCACACGGTGCGGGTGTTGCCGAGCATCTTGACTTCGAAGCCCACAAGCAAGGCAGACCCCAGGGCACTATCATGGATCGCATCGACATTATCACTGCTACTCTTGGAAAGGCTTACGGTTGTGTTGGTGGTTACATCGCCGGTAGCGCCAAGTTCGTTGACACGATCCGATCTCTTGCGCCTGGCTTTATCTTCACTACCTCACTGCCCCCGGCTACCATGGCCGGTGCCCGAGCTGCCATTGAATACCAATCTGAATACGGTGGAGACCGTCGTCTCCAGCAACTCCACACCCGTGCCGTTAAGGAGGCCTTGGAAGCAAGAGATATCCCCGTCATCCCTAACCCGTCGCACATTGTTCCCATCCTGGTCGGAAATGCCGAGCTCGCCAAGCAGGCCTCCGACATGCTCCTGAACGATTACCAGATCTACGTGCAGTCCATCAACTACCCCACCGTCCCCGTCGGCCAGGAACGTCTCCGCGTCACCCCTACCCCTGGCCACACGAAGGAGCTCCGCGACCAGCTCATCAACGCGATCGACGAGATCTGGACCAAGCTCAACATCAAGCGCACTTCCGCCTGGGTCGCCGAGGGCGGCTTCATCGGTGTTGGTGAGCCGAATGCTGAGCCTGTCCAGCCCCTCTGGACCGATACGCAGCTCGAGATCGACAACCAGGTCGCGGCTGATATCAAGGCCTCGAAGCCTGTCAACGGCTTCATGGAGACTTTGCTCGAGCGCGAGGCGGGCCGTTCGGTCGGTGTTGCTGCCTAAATCAACCCATACATCTATTCCCACTGAGGAATGAAACATCAGTTCCAGGGGGGCTCAACCGACCGAACGACGTTCCTTCGAGCGTAGGGAACTAATACATACGAAACTTACCATTCTCGATACACCAATTTTATCTACATAGAGACTTCATCGTCTTTTGAACGGCACAGCTGTTGTTGTGTGCCGAATGAATAAAATACTGCATGTAAATGCATTTGGGCGGGCAGTGCCATCTCGTTGGCTAGATGGATTCTTTTGCCTTTGCCGTCAACACTTTACTGTCTTCTACTTCATATGTGATATACTTAGCTTATGTGATTCCTCACCCCCTCGTAACTCGTAGATTTTTTAACCTCAACTCAAGTAGAATCACAGTCATCGCAAAACAAAGTCCGACAACATAACGCCGTAGACAACTTACTATCACCGAGACCAGTCCAAGAATGAAAATCGCGCGGCCTCACAAGAACTCCCTAGTCTAAACTTACCTAACAAACACGGACGGACCCCTGATGTCCCTGCAAACCTTGGACCATCTCGTCCGTTTCCATGACAGCGTACTGACGACATTTGGAATTCTTTAGAAGACTGCCCTGCGCGCCATAGATCTCTAGCTTACGTATTAGTTACCACTGAGGCAGATCCATGCGGCTAGGGGTTTGATACCCTTGCAATACGGTACGGTATTCGATACTGTAACGGAAGGTGTGGTCCGTTACCCTTATTCCGTTTTAGAGACAGAAGAGACAAGCTTCGGTGAGATCCCCACGTGGGAACGGACCTGTTGGGGTGCGGCGGAGGGTCCCGGTCGTGCAGGTGCGGGATCCCGCCGGGATTTGGACGGGGGTTTGGTTTCGGGGTTGGTTCTTCTCAGCATATTTTGACTCCATTTTGTTCTTTTTTTTATTCGTAATTCTTTTCTCTTCTTCGATTTTGTTTCGACTTTCTGTCTTCAGTTAATCTGTCTTGGGATGAGGAAGAATAGGTAGATAACAAAAGTGATCAAAAACACTATTGTCTCCCGGGTAAGACATGTGAGTCGTTCATGATTTCTCGGATTTGCAGGCCATGTCGGAGATAAGCCCATCGCAAGCTCGAGAATTCGACAATCGGATTTCACTTGAAGCCGTTATATGGCAACAATAGAAATGGACTTGCTCGAAAGTCTTTGCTGACAACGAGTTACTCGATACAAGTCTAGGCTCGTGATGAGTATATGCGCCATGAGAGTGGCTTCATCTACGGGCTTACCTAGGTCGTTTAGGTAGGCTGTCATTGACCTTGTGTGGTTGTCGCAGGCAAATATCGAGTTCTCTTGAGTCTTGAGTTCAGTACCAAGATTCCCGCTGTAAAGTCTTTCTACTCAGCTTTGAATCTGTACAATAATTTTGTCATTACTTTATCACGGTGAAGATATTCCAATCCTCAATCAAGATCGACGATCATCTCACCGGCTCAGGAGGACATCAAAGCTCTGGTCACTCTCAAACCCCTTTTCTTCGCGCATTTAGTATGCTACATCTACGAGTATATAGGCGTGGTTCTGTAAGTTCTTATAAATATGTGGGTTCTCGGTTATCATGTCGATGCCCAGGGCTTGGAGGATACTCGGATCCGGCCCCTGAAAGCTCGAGGATGCGTGGTGTTAGGATAGTGCCGACGCTGAGAATAACCTCTTTTCGATCTGGGATTATGCGAGTGGTGTTGTCCCTCATGATATCCACGTCGTTCGCGATGACCTCGCCGTCATCGGTCTTATCGAAAAGAACCTTGTTGACAACCAACTCGACCATAACAGCCAAGTTCCCGCGCGACCTTGCTGGTCTCGATCACGAAACCTTGGACCGCATAGTCGACTCGCAAAGACGAGACCAGCGGTCCCACCGCCGATGACAATGAAGTCAAACGACTCGGACATATGTTTGACGAAGAAAAGACGTTATATCGAACTGTTTCGAATGCGCTACAAACTATGAACGCCGTCAAACATCAGATCGAGTGGCGAAGACTGAAATGAGTGTCTCTTCATATGCGTTGCCTATCACAAACGCAACCATCGCGAGCGCCTGCTTACTTACCTGACTATTATTTCAAACCTCGCAATGTCACGCGCCTGAGCAGGCACGTGTATTAGATCTGACCATGGGAGGTGGCCTACTGTATCCTAAGCGACCGCATCCTCAGTCTAACTAGTTGTCAGAGTCTAGATCCTCAATTCAATCCTTTGCTGATCGGTCACAGTCACAAGATGTGATACACATGTGTCTAGACTCGTTATCAAAACGGTCGCGCTGAAGGATTATTTTCAGCCCCGTGTGCTAATAGGGGTACGTATTCACAGAATGGCCTGCATGACAGCCCCATGCACATCAGATTGCATGGCGTCTGCTGACGGATGATTCCGCATTCAATAAACGGCGCAAAACCGTTGTGGTATTGGCCCTCCCTGTTGCTGACCTTGGCATTGCTTGCAGTGGTCCCATCATCGAATGGTTCCCGCACGGAACAGGAAATCAGAAATGACATGTGACTTCGTATCAATGCGTGTGTTCGTGTTCGCTGAACTGTACATCTTTCGGGACAATGAGAGAGCGGCTGACTCTGAGGAGTTGAATAGTAGACATTTGCGAGGTATTGCAGACTGACACCCGGCTTCACCTTACGGATTTCGTTTATTCATCCCCTTTTCGTATAAGGAGGCTGCTGTGTTGAACAAGTAAGGATGACCTCCGCATAGTCTCATGCCAATAAAACGGTATCAACGCCATCTCTGGAAGAATTCTGTCTGTCCGCTCAACGCCAACTGTCCGGAGAGATAATGCTCATCATTTCTATTCTGACACGAACTCATTTGCCCGAAAGCCGTCCATCGTCTGGCTTCATCTCGAGACTTTTGGTCACACGTCTCACCAATGAGCTGTATCGTTTCACGCAACACATTTGAATCGAAGATAGCTGTCAGTTCAGCCCCGAGAGGCGTCGGGGGCCTCAAAGATTATATGGACTTTCGCGAGCCTCGATCATTTATGAGCTGAACTGAACAGAACAAAGGATCCGGACTTCTAGCTAGTTCAACATGATCCGAGTCACACGAGATGTTGTGATTTGAAGGTGTTGATGTCCAGTCGGGCATTTTGCCCGTTTCTTGGTTTTCCTGAGAGCCTCAAACTCGCGCTCAATCGGCTTGACAGCTCGGCAAAGGAAAACGGACTCCGCAAGGGGCAGTCAAACGTTACACTGCAAAATCAGTCGTATGCAGAATGTGATACGGAAAATTTTCAATTGGAACGTTGAATCGGAGGAGTTTTGTTGTGTCTGTGAGCAGGTAACTGTTGGGTCGACATAGCCACGGACAGAACCAAGACGGTGTTCTCCGTTGAGGAAGGGGAGAAGATTCTGCTCAGCTGGAAAGACTCGGCATAAACAGCGTGAACACCGCCTATTGGCAACTGGCTTTTAGCGGTGTTTATAGCGCATTCACATGTCAAAGCATCTAGCCTGCGCCCTGTAGGATCATGCTACTAGGTACTGTTGCGGTACAAGCGACGAAAACATGAAAATAAATATTGTAAAAAATACGGCGACGATATGAGGTATCATTTATATTGATAACCGGCCTTTGCTACCGTTCAGATGACTACTGCCGAGCCGAACATGTACAGTAATCCGAATGTCTCCCGCATCGGCGCGACTCCCGATGCGCCCGAACCCGACGACAGCCGGCGACGCGCCGCAGGACTTCCGCGCTGATGCGAGTCCCCGCTTTTTCGGGTTCTGCCTGTGCTGCGCTCGCTGGACTCACAGTTGGGGTGTGCCAGTCGCACAGGTCATCCGACGAAAAGCGAGCCGTTTCTTCGTTGACGCTGCAGTCCACTGCGCGATTACGTCAGGCTCCCGCTCCATTGGCCAATCATAACACTCAAATCACCATCAAAGAGCTCCACTTCGTCACTGCGCCGGAGACGGTCTTGACTGCTAGAGATACCGCCTGCAAACCTATCTCTCTCCATTATCTTTTTATCTCTCTCGCATCACAACTGCTCACGCCCAAGACGTGCCTTTTGCATGAGCGTCATGTCTCCCTACACTAGCCCCTGGCTTAGGCACGCATAGTCCCAGGCGATCTTGCATCGGGAATGGCTGAAGATATGTAGCAATATCTTGGCTGCTGCTAAAGTAGTCTGCGTGCTGCACACCATCACATATCTGTCTATCTATCTATTCCTCGCTCTACACAGAAGAAATCCCGGATGTAAAATCTATTATTGTATTGCCCTGATCGTCCGATGGTCAGTCTATATCATATATATAGCCAATCTACGTGAGACGAGCGCCAGTTCGACTGTTCAACCGTTCACATCACACATTGCATTCCATCGCGATCGACTAGACTCGAGAGATCGAGATCCTTCAAGACTTGCTCCCTAGATTTGTCCTCACACTCACGCGACACTCTCCATTCTCAAAGAACCATAAACCCATACCATCTTTGTCTACATACTGTTGTTGTTATTGTTGTTGTTTCCTTCTAACTCAAGCGCACTTGCGCCTGCGATCACTCGCGGCCTCTCATCATGTCTCTAAGGCCAACCGAAACATGGACCGACGACGATCTTGGCGTATCACCACGTAGCACGCCGCCTCCCCACGAACGTGCGCCGCTCCTCGGGCGCACCGAGTCGAACGGAGATGGTTTCTCTCAGCTTAGACGAAGAAGGTAAACAAAGAGAATAAACCAAACAATAGAAACACATCGCACACTCAGTCTCAAACCACCAAGTCGCCACTTATAGGAAGAAGTCTAGTCTAATAGAAGCACTTCCTCCAGATCTTCCGTAACAGATGCCATCGCTGGCCTCACAGACATTGGAGGCGCCAACAGCATCCGCTCCTTCAGCCGTAGTTTCCAGCGCGCCGCCGGCTTCCCCGAGATCATCCCTCAACGCCCATCCTTCGTCTACGACCCATCCCAACGACCCCTTCACGAGGGCGGCGACAGCGATGCCGAGTCCGCCATCGACGACACCGAACGCGAAGATGCCGGTCCCTACAGCCCCAAATTGCCCTCCGCCGACGATCGGTTACTCGAACGGAAGCGCTCGGGCGCTAGTTTGCAGAGAGCAGTATCGCCGGCTGGGTCGGCGCACAGTAACTCCTTGCGCCAGTTCCCATCTCTTTTTGAGCCCCCGCGCTTCGGAAGTTACGGAAGTGCTCGCACATATGGCAGTATTGGGGACGTTGAGTCGGACGCTTGCCATGATACGATGGTAGATGCGCCCGAGTATTGGCGCCAACACCGTGAGTCGGTGGCGACTCTAGCTGCAGAAGCGGACGGACCTGCGATACTTGTAAGGGAGGTTGAGCAGGATGGCAAGATTGTTCTGGCCGTCTCTGGTCAGTCAACTCTGCCGCAGACGATCGTGAACTCGACGAAGTAAGGGACTTCCCCTTTCAATCCAGAACCTCAAATATTGACGTATTTCTAGTGTCCTTATCGGCATCGGTCTCCTGAGTTTACCCATGGGCCTCAAATACGCTGGCTGGATCGTCGGCCTCATCGTCCTGGCCCTTTGCGGCGGCGTAACAAGCTGGACTGCCATTCTCCTATCCAGATGCATGGATCTCGACCCCGCCATCATCACATTCTCCGACATCGCCTTCGTCTCCTTCGGTCGCAAAGCCCGCATCGCCACCGCCTGCCTTTTCACCCTCGAACTCATGGCCGCCTGCGTTGCGCTCATCGTGCTCTTCGCTGACAGTCTGACGCTCTTGTTCCCTGGAACGCTCACGCTGACGCAGTTCAAGATTCTCTGCACGCTGGTCTTGATTCCGCTGCAGTTTGCGCCGCTGGCGTTGCTTAGTGTTACGAGTTTCGTGGGCATTTTTTGTTGTCTGGGCAGTAAGTTTGTTTAACTTGGTATAAGTGGTAATCAGTACTGACAGCAATAGTCGGCATCATCGTCGTCCTCGATGGCCTCCTCAAGAACACAAGCCCCGGCTCCCTTATCGTACCAGCCGCAACCCACCTCTTCCCTAGCAACTGGCTTACGCTGCCGTTGTCGTTTGGTCTGCTCATGTCGCCATGGGGTGGCCATAGCGTGTTCCCCAACGCAAGTTCATCCCTTTTCCCTTCCATAACCTCAACTAACACATTATTCTAGATCTACCGTGACATGCGCCACCCGCAGAAGTACAAGAAGGTACTTTACCTTACCCTCCCTCCCCTTATTCATCCCAACGCAAGCTAACCACAACTCCCCAGGCCGTCCGCTTCACCTTCTCCTTCACCGTATGATCCCTTCTCCCCGCTTTTCGCCTCCCTTCTTTTCCTCTAACACCACACAGATGGTCGTCGATGCCACCGTCGCCATAGTCGGCTTCCTCATGTTCGGCGATACAGTCCGCGAAGAAATAACCGCCAATATCCTCGAATCCACCGGCTACCCACACATCCTCAACATCCTCATTATGATCTTCATCGCCGTGATCCCGCTGACCAAGGTTCCCCTGACCGCCCAGCCCATCGTAACGACGATCGAGGTGCTGTTCGGTCTGCGCACGGGCGAGAATGGGGGCGGGGTGACGAGGGCTGTGATCCGTGTGGGCACACTATTGGTCTTCCTCGTGATTTCGATCTTGTTCCCCGCGTTTGATTCCATTATGGCGTTTATGGGGAGCGCGCTTTGTTTTACGATCTGTGTTACGTGAGTTTGCCCTCTCCTATTTCATCCCATCCCCTTTCCATCCCATCTTTTCCCTCTCCGTCCCGTCCTAGTACACTCGTCCCTCCATACTCTCACCACGCGAAGAAAACTAACAAGGAAAATAGTCTCCCCGTCGCTTTCTACCTTCGCCTCTTCTACCGAGAAATCTCCCTCGGCGAGCGTCTGCTCTGCTGGAGCGTCATGTTCTGCTCCATCTCCATTGCCATCATCGGCACGGTCTGGGCGTTCTTGCCGAAGTATTTGATTGGTGCTGATTCATAAGTTCATTCATCCCATATAAAAGGAATTGAGATGAGATGAGATGAGTTGTGTTAGCGAGTTAGGATAGCGAAAAGATAAGTTAAAAAAATAGAAGGATAGAAAAAAAATATAAAAAAGAGGTTACTGGAATCACACGTTCTGGATTTTATCTCTGTGTTTAAAATGTGATATCAAACATGCGTAACAATCAATCATCAATGGATCATTCCTTCCTCAATATGGCTAGAGATTCTTCGCATTCTACCTATTCACCTATCTATCGAGGTATCTATAAGTAAAACGACGAGCAAGACCGTCGGAGTGCGTCACCTCACTACTCCACATCATGAGAAGTAGTAGTCAGATGAAGCGCATCCAAAGGCACTGTGGTATCAGGGGTTGACAACATCTAGTAACTGCGACCGAACATGGTCCAGGACTTAGCAAGCGATGAACACTCGGGGTTCAAGCACTTAGTCTCAGGGGCAAGAGCCTCAGGCTACACACAACATCAGTATCATATCAACTCATCTAGACATTCTGGTATATTATAACGTACCTGTTCGAAAGGAATACACAAACTCTTCATGCCCATGGTAGGCTGCTTCTCGTTCTGAGCACCCTCCTTGGGCTCCTCACTCTTCGTGATCTCCTTAATTCTCTCCTCGCAGTCAGGGGCCTCGCAGAAGGGAATGAGGACGACGTTCTTGCTGTCGAGGGCAGGGACGACCTTGGACCAGTCGTTCAGGACCAGTCTGTGCGACTTGAAGGCAGCATCGGCCTTGTCGTACAGAGACTTCTGGATGTTTTCGAGAAGCTCGGGGACACCGGTAGCCAGCTCGGCGATGGCGATGGTGCCCTTCTCACCGGTGTCACGGCGGGCGTATGAGACGACGTTGTTGGCGGCATCCTTGGGACCGAATTCGATACGTAGAGGAACACCCCTATTTAAGTTAGTAAGTGCTGCGTTAGTCTTTTCATCCGGGTTGCCAATTCCAGGCTGTAGAATTGATGATTTTCAACTTACTGTAAAAGGGGTTAGCCAGCAATTACACGGACAAGGAGATAGGGATTGCTTACCTTGAGTTCCCATTCGGCGAACTTGAAGCCAGGGGTGCTGTATAATGTCAGTTGCATGTTTTTCACTTGCCATAGCAGCTAAACTTACTGTCCCTCACGAGCGTCAACGTCGGCACGGACGCCGGCCTTCTTGAGGGTGTCAAGAAGCTCATCGACCTTCTTGGCATGGGCGGCCTTGTCCTCGGCGGTCATCTTGTTGGTGATACCGACGGGGATGATGATGGCCTGGAGTCTGGCGACTCTGGGGGGCATAACGAGACCCTTGTCATCACTGTGCAACATGCACATGACACCGATCACACGGGTCGACAGACCCCTTTTTCGCTGTTAGTAGGCCGAGCAAACACGAAAGTACACCATGGTCACATACCAAGAGTTCTGCCAGACGAAGATCTTCTCACCCTTCTTGTCAGGGTCCTCAACAGTGACGTCGAACTAGAAACTGTTAGAATGATGTCTTAGAGAACCGAAAAGAATCACTTACCATCTTACTGAAGTTCTGACCAAGGCAGCTGCATATAATCAGAACAACGTCCGATTTGATAACATTACGGTTCACTCACTGAGAAGTGGCACCCTGGATACCACGTCCATTGGCAGGGATGTAACCCTCGCTAAAAAGAATTAGTACTTATTTGTCGAAGTTGACGGCTTTCCCAAATGACTTACACGGTTGTTGTCCAGGCACCACCAGCGAACTTCTCGTTCTCAGTCTTCCTGTAGATGAATTAGTGATCATCCTTCCTTGATAATAGGGGTATCTGGTTGGTACGTACTTGCCACGGACAATAGGAACAGCGAGGAGTTGCTTTCCCAGAATTAGTATCCTGTTGTCTCAAACGACTTCACACTAAGTCGCATACCTCGTAAACGCCAGCGTATAGCTCAAGGATCTCGAGGACCTCCTTAGCGGAGGACTCCTCAGTGAGGTGAGCAGTGTGACCCTCCTGCCACAAGAACTCGCGAGCTCTGAGGAAAGGGGTAGTCTGCTTGGCTTCCCATCGTACGACGTTGTTCCACTGGTTGAGACGGCTTTGCGACAAAGTCAGTACGTGCTTTATCATATTATTGGATCGCAAAGACGCGGTGCACCCTGACTGGAGCGCGCTTAACAATCGCAACACCAAGATTCAATAGGAATACTTACAAAGGAAGGTCACGGTGCGATCGAATCCACTTAGCGTAGTAAGGGTACATCACAGCCTCTTGACACAAAAAAGAATCAGCTTGTTACCGAGTTCGTCTAGGCGACACACTATGAGGACCTACCGGATGTTGGACGGACGGCAACCGGCACCT
Organism: Xylariaceae sp. X170; assembly: GCA_028637755.1. Classification (NCBI taxonomy): domain Eukaryota; kingdom Fungi; phylum Ascomycota; class Sordariomycetes; order Xylariales; family Xylariaceae; species Xylariaceae sp. X170. The sequence continues at coordinate 56,364 of JAJFDJ010000133.1, forward strand.
TTCATGAGTCAGCACTGCGCTCCAACAGGAAGCCTCGGAGCATCTCTACATACCTCCAAGTCCTTGTCTCCGCTGAGAACAACCTAGCGTTAGCGACTCCGACTCACGTCCGATAGAAGGGACCGAAGGGCCCGATAGAAGAACTTACGCCTTAGTGACCCAGGCAAGCTCGGGAGCGAAGCCCTATTTGACCAGATTAGTCGGCGAGTTTCTTCCTCGATTAATAACCAAAGTTGTTGCTGCCTACCTCAACGTGGTCCCTGATACGTTGTCAGTTTTCCCTATTTACGACAGGATTATCATGGGTTTGAAAACATCGATAATGATCGATTCGGCAGAGCCGAGCCGCGGCGGTAGGGAGGCGGGAGTCTCGTACTTCTCCTGCAGCGCATATTAGCAGGCCGTCGCTACGGCAACCATCGGTGCGTACTGCTCCTATTCTCGCGCCCCTATATCTCTTCTCCGCGCCATCGACTTACTTTCTCAAGGGACTTGGACGACAGGAACATGGGGAAACTGGTCTCCTCGACGCCCATGGCCTCAATGCGCTCCTGGAACCACTTGCGGATGATGTTCCAGGTGTACATGGCGGTGGCTGCAAATCGTCGGCTCGGTCAGTACGGATTCGATATTCGATACCCTGGGAATCGAGTTCTCACGTCGAAGAATGTAGAAACCGGAGATCTAGACGAGAAAACGCCGCTGTCAGCCCGAGATGCACGCGCCGAGAGCGTCACAAGTCGCAAGTCGCGTCAATCCGTACCTCATTGTAGTACTCGACCATCTCTCCCTTGACGACGAGTTCCTGGTACCACTGCGAGAAGTTGGTCTCCTTGGAGGCTGTCATGCCGATGAGCTCCTTGTCGTCCTTCTTGCCGCCCACAACGGGGATCTGCTTCTCCTTCTTTTCAGCCTTGCCAGCCATCTTGGCAGCCTTCTTCTGGGCGCTCTTGGAGGGTGCTGCGGCGTCCGCCATCGTGAATTCACAAAAAAAAGTTGGCGATACGGGGAATTCTCTCGGTTCTCGGTTTTCGTCCGCGCGACGGTGAAGTGGTATCGAGGAAGACTGTTTCTGTGGACGGAGAAAGGCGAAGAAAGTCTTCCGTTAGGCTTGCTCAGGCACGTAGTATTTCCGTCCGATAGGGCCCCTTCGTTAGTTGCACTTGCAGGATTCGATCTGAAGACAGACGGCCTTTTCGGTTTTCGCAAGGCAAAACTGCCCCGCACTCGGCGCTGGCGAATTGGGGCTAAAGCGAAGCCAAACTGCCCCGCGGACGGTGATTGGACGATTAGAAGCCGGATCAAGATAGGGCTAGTGCCGACTGTTGATACGCGCAAGGATGCCCAAAGCTTGGCGCGAAACGCGAAACGGACAGGCAGCGACTGATACCTATTCCGTAACGTGTGGGGTGTTTCTCTTAAGGTTAGCAGGCAGCACGACCTGTAAACCCCAACTGTAGGTATACGTACAGTTGGGGTAAGTATCGACACCGGCACAGTTTGTGATACTGTTTTTGCACAAAGTACCTATCCACGGAGTACGAGTACATCTTTGTATCTCCTGACAATCCTGACAATCCGGTACTAATTATGTACGCTGCACGGAATGCCATCTGTTTCCATAGAATACTACCTCACAGATAATGATTCCCGTCGCTCATTATCATTTCTGAGCACAATTGGAACCAGTTTGATGCTAACTAGCCCGTCCTCGACCACCCGCGCTGAGTGTAGCGTCGACTTTAGGCAGGGGACTAACATTGAACCAGTTGTACCTACCTTAATTAATGCATAAAATTAGTTTAGGTAGTCGATAATTTATGTAGACGTTCCAGCCCCAAGGCTCCAGCCACAAACGGCGAACAGCGGCAGTGGCGGCAAAGTCCCCCGTACACTCACACCCGTGATTCACACACTTTGACTCACAGCCGATGTCTCCGGTGCCTGTGACTACGAATACAACTCATCCTCGCCGGTATCGTTCCCCGCCAGGCAGTCAACGTCAGCCGTGCGACCCTCGAGACTCGAGACTTGTGAACACATCTCATGCGCCCCCTTGCACAAGAAACCGTCGTCAGGGTCCTACTATTGACTTATCGGTGACTCGAGAAAAAAAAAAGGCCAGTGTTCCAGAAAAGAAAGCGGCTAATGAAATCGAACGTATCGAGAACAACCAAACCAAACCAACCCCTTGCAAGTTGCCACTTCTTTCGTGTTGTCGAAAAACTGTGTACGAGTACATTTCGCGTTGAACAAGAATACGGACTTAAGGGGGTTCTTCATATAATTCACTCAACTTTTGTCTCACATATTCACCATCGAGCGAAGAATCCCCCGTGACTAATTTCGTGTTTCGGACCTCCCCGGACGAGCCGCCGTGCGAGCAATACATACCTCTTAGCAATAACAAACAGCTGAAGGTCTTCGATATCATTCTACCTACCTTCTTATTCCGTCCAAATAACCGCTCATAAAGGGAAGTCCTATCAACTTGCCTAATCCGTAACCTACCAGTCCCAGGCTAGTGTAGTTTGCTATCTATCTCGAGACGAGCCTAGGCTTAAAATGAAACCATCAACAACCACCATGGAGATATTTTAGAAGCCCTACGATAGCGCCAACCAAATCCGGGTTCCCGATGCCGGATATTTTATTTAAGATTATATTAATAGAAAAACAAGAGCATGAAGTACGAAGCAGTGTCTTCTCTAAATACCTTCTCGATTCGGCTCTTCTGGAACGGTGTCTACCTACCTACGAGTACATATCTGTCCTACCTACCGGGATTAGGTACCTGTTAACTCGTACCGTGCAGTGCTGGTTGGTTGATGGTTGGCTGGTATTATCGGTTGTGTAAGGGGCAGGGAAGGAGGCGGCGGCCGCGGCGCGGCGGTAGTGTATGTACGAGGTGTGATGGGTAAGTTTATGTTCTTGGCACGTACCGCGGGTCAACCATGGATCGATTTGGGCGGAACACAGGTAACTTCCGTACTCAACTGGAAGGCGACGACGATGTATCTATGGGGCCAGCCACCAAACGCACTAAAAAGCTACGTGATCGACAACATAAACTTTTGCCTGGTACCTCGTAAGGAGGGCGATCCTACACGCCATCCATCGTGACAAGCTGTACTAGAGGATCCACCTTTGGAAACCCTCTGCGCTACGCTTAGAGGGAGACAAAACCTCGAAACAGGTCGGAAATCGGCCAAAACTATGAAACAGGTGGACCTGATTTTACATACAATTTACTATGGTAAACTATGTACCTTCTGCAAAGCTCCATCTTTTTGGCCAAAACAACACCACATACAAAGATAAGGTACTTACACTTACATAGTAACTTACTAGTAAAACAATGTACATCACTGTTTACAACAACTTTTTCATTAACAGACTACAATTCGATTTTCTTTTATAATCATATTCTCCAATGCACGTTTTATTACCCACCTAAGTAACAATTGAATTGGAGTGCGGTGTGGTGAGATATGTGCTGCCAAAGTTGTTAGTATTCACATACAAATCACCTGTTTCGTGATTTTGACCTGTTTCACGGTTTTGTCTCCCCCTAAGCGTAGCGAAGGGGGTTTCCAACGGTGGATCCCCTAGTATCAGAATCCAACAACAAAAAAAGCGCGCGCCACCACCACAGCTCACATAACCCATACATACTCGTATGTACATCCATCCACTTAAGCAAGCACCTATCATATGTAGGTAGCCCTACGCCCAATTTCGCACATTACGCGTACGCGTACATATGATACATGTTCCTATACCATTAGCACAGACAAAAATCTGACAACAACTCCAGTACAGGTATTATGCCACGCTCTGCCTTTCTGCAAGCACTTTAGACACGATAGTCTAGCGCAAAGGCCCGCGCGCGGCCTCCCGGAGCACCTACTTGTACACATACATTACCCATCTAGACCCGGGCCTCAGGGATCTCTCCGAGCCCGTGTGGTCGGGCCATATACGACCCCTCCTCTGAAACGTTAATATTTTCGTAATCGCTTTTGAAAAAAAGGTCTTTTGTATCTCGTACTTGTAAGTACTAATAGTCGTAGGAGGTAACTGAGCGTCTTAAAGATATCGCCAACCAGCCCGCGGAATCATTGCCGAAATTTCATATGATTGGCTTCTAATTTGACCTATCAGAATAAATAGGGATGGGTGTTTTTATTCGCCGTTTACTATTCCACTTCGATGTTAGCATAGAACCACGACTTGTAAACGAGGGTCTCAATAAGGAGGCGTATAGAACTTCATTCTGTAGGAGTACACGTCGGGGGGGAAGAACCGGTTGGTGACAGGTTGCGGGGCTCTAGAACAAGCCCCTGTGCTGTATCCTAAGTATTAGCATTCTCCAAGGCCAGAGGAAAACTTCAAAAGGAGACAAACTCTACAAACGGGAATCAAGTCGAGTCAACGATTCGGTCACGGAAACATAGGGAGGTACTCGTAGGTAGTGCAACGTAAAAATGAGTGGGTAACTTCTGGTATTCCTTGACGGTTAGGGTGAGATCTAATACCTAGAGAGCGAGTTAAAGCTAAATCCATCCACCGAGTCCAGACGTCGAGAGTGTTTGCTGCCGTTGCCAAATTTCAAATCCAACAAAGAAGCGGAGAGTCCCATACACGCCGATAGTAGTCTCTGCCTATCATTAACAGCCCAATGTCCCTCCAAGGGAGTTTAAATAATAACCGCTTCCAAAAAAAAAACAAGAGTAGAGAGAACAAAACCCAAAGATAGAGGCAGAACACTCAAGACGAAAGGCCCGTTGCGTGTGGAGAACAAGCTCAACCACAAGAGGCTACACTGGGGAACCCTTAATGGGCTTCTTGCCAATGGCCAACCCACTCAGTCCCGCCGAAATCGTGGCGTTTCTCACGCCAGTTCCAATCTCGGCCTTTATTCCAGGGGCAACCACGCGATACTGATTGGTCTCGAGTCCCTTTGTGACCCAGCTGGCTCGCGTTGTCCCAAATTCCCATTCCAAACCCACAAGTATGAACGTGGTAGCCGTAGTGTCGTCGCGACTTGGGACTCAAATCTGCCGACTTAGACTGCGGAGTTGGCGCGACTGCCCGTCGTCGTTCTCCCAATGCAGTCCACTTGTCCATGGCACTGCGCTTTGATGGTGGTGAGTAGCGACGGGCTTGCTCTGACTGCTTGATAGCGATTGGCTCGTGAAAGAAGAATCCATCGGCAACCATGTCCCCATCAATATCATTGGAGATGGTGTGAGCGGCAGAGATCTCATGCTTCTCGTGAGACGCCGACAGATGGTCAGAACCCATCTCCTGTTGCGGGATGACCGCATCCGCCTTACTATCATGGCTCCATGTTCGACTGTTCATCTCCTTGAGGCTCGCAAGCTGTCGTGCACGCTCCTCCTCTTCCTCTTCAATGTCTTCCTCCCACATGTCGCTCCAGCTCTTCGACACGCCATCATTCTTGCGCCCGAATACCATCGACATGGCGCCTAGCACCGGCTTTGGCCTGGACACATTGATGGGTAGGGAACCTGCCACATGACCCCCTGAAACATGAGTGCGACCGGGCACATTCATGGGACGAGAGATGCCAAGAGAGTTGACAGACGCCGCTAGGTTGGAAGTGAACACAGACGAGATGGATGGTGTCACAACGGAGCTTGCACACCAATCGGTAGTGCCTTCTGACTTGGGGAACAGGTCCTCGGTGTAACTCTCGTCATCGAGAATGACACTAAGCTGTCGAGTGGGCTTCGCCGGGGTGGCGTGGAGGGCTTTGGCCCAGGAGAATGCACCCTGTTCAATCTGTGGACTCTGGATGGAAGGAGTCCGGAGAGGTTCTCGGTTAGCAGTGGCTACAGCGACGCGGTCACTAGCACAGAATTCATCAAGGGCCTCATCAAGAGTGGTGAAGCTAATGACTCGAAGCAACGCATCCCGGGCCCCCTCGAGAGACCGCTTGCGAGGATCCAAGTTCATGCATTCGACGATCACCTCGTACGTGTCTTGGGACATGGATGGGAAAACATCGAACAGTGACTGCTTGTCACGAGAGAAGTCCAGGAATAGGGGATCGGCTTCGGTGGGGGTGGTGAAGGGGTTCCGTGAGAACAAGATGTTGAGGAGGCAGATTCCGATAGCCCAAATATCAGCCTGAGCAGGCGAGTATCCGGCACCAGCCGAATCGTACTGCTCAGGAGACATGTATCGGTCACTGCCTACCGTGGTCTCGTAACTCCACTTCGCCGTCGTCGCCAAACCGAAGTCGCCGAGCTTCATGGCACCTGACTCGGAAAGGAAGATGTTCTCTGGCTTGATGTCCCGGTGGTAAATACCTTTTGAGTGCATGAACGAAACAGCATCAACAAGCTCCAGCATGAACTGACGGACATGCTCAGTTTCCAGGGGCCCGTAGCCCGTTCGGATAGCTTCGTATAGATCTCCGCGCGAGCAATATTCGAGGACCAGGTAAAAGTGAGCATCGGTCTCAAAAGAGTGAACCAAGTTGACAATGTTCGGGTGGTTGGCCAGGCGCCGGTGGGAGAGGAGCTCTTCGGATTTTTCGTCCAGGGCGAACTCCAGCCCGGCCTCGCTGGCAGCTGATCGCTTGGTCATGCATTTGATGGCGACCAACTCATTGGTCTGGAGGTCCTTGGCCAGGAAGACCATTCCAAAGGAACCATGGTTGAGTGGGGATATGGTCTGAAACCTCCCATCGAGCAAAACGCCATCGTGAAAGTCGTTCCGAAGGCATTCCATGGCGCTGTCTCAATGGGAGACCTGTGACTGAGTGAAGCAAGTAGCGAAATTTTTGTCGAAATCACCGGTGATCGCACGAATGTACAGCCCCCGTTTATCCCGATCGTCTAATTTTTTTGGGTTGGAATCGGACTTTGAGAGAAAGCAAGATGATTACTTTTCAAGTCTTTGTGTACAAGTTTTTCGAGTTGAAGAATTGTAGAAGCGGACCAGTAATGAAGGGCATGAGCCGAAGGACAAGGAAGGATAAAGGTGTGTCGCCAGTGACTAAATAGATGCAATATACAGTTTGGTAAAATAGGAAAAAGAAAACATAACACTCCAGGTCGTTAATGGTTCAGATGCTCATCGAGGGTATTCGGTATGCGGATGAATGGAAAAGGGGAAATAATCATCAATGATTATCGATCGACGGCCTTGCGGTCCTGTGAAGAATGAAGAAAGGAAAGTCGTTATGAGGACATGAGTATGTAGGCGAAGACAAAGAGAGGTCGAAAACAGTAGTAGGACAGGAGGTGACTTGGCTCAGGAGTTGGTTGCCAAGGGAGTCGCTTGGTTGTGATAGAGGCAGGCTGGTTGTTGTTGATCCGAGGGTGCCAGTCAACACAGTTGCAAAGCACTTGAATGATGAGCCGGGTGGCGAAGATCCTGCTATATCAACGCACCGAACTGAACTGGATCAAATAGTCATCCGATCAGAGGAGGATCATAGAAGATCAAGAACGGACTGTCCTGTTTCTTTATATGAACCCAATGAAGCCCGGACCGGCTGTTGGGAGATTTGAGTTATGAGATGACTTAGGTCGTGTGCGGGCGGAGCGTAGTAGTAGCAGTAGTAGTAGTAGTCGACTACGGTCTGAGTGATTCGACGGGCCGAAGATAGGATTATGAGTCTTCGGGTCCTTGTTCAACACGAAATTGCGGCAGTTGCTGTCTGGCGTAGCAAAGGTGGACCGGGCTTATAAGCGGACCCGGGTTGTGACGTGTTGAGCAGACTACGGTATCCGATCGGAGTGGATGTCGCCTGGGATTGGAGTGGCGGCGGCAAGCAACAGCAATGCTAGGAATACACGGCCTGGGTATTGGGCGCTTTATTAGAAGCTGTTTTCGACACAAGGGCAACTGCAGTCGATGGTTGCTTGGGCTGATATCGTGTGATGCAGGAACAGAGCTGCTGACAGGGACCTCCACGCTGGCTCACAAAGGAAGGAGAGAGAGGGTCGATGCTGTGGTGTAGACGCTGATTAGGGACAAGTGGATAGTGGATAGGCAGGTAGTATGTGAGTCAGGCTTGAGTCTCTTGGTTTCCGGAACAGGCGATTGTCGAACCAAAGCACGGCTGCGTTGTTGTTATGTGGGCGGAGGGAGAGGGGAAGGGGGAGCAGTGAGTGACGATGCAAAGGATGAAGGTAGACAATGACTGGTAAAAAGAGGAAGCAGGTCGGCTGGCCAAGGATTCGGTAAACAGAAGAAGTAGGAAAAGGATGGATGGGATGGAGAGACGGGATAGGTGGATGGAGAGAGGTGGATGAATGAATGGACGAGCGTCTGAATGAAGGACGGTACGTACAAGAGTCGAGGTCAGGGAGACGGACGAATGAGCGAATGGGCGAATGAACGAACCACCCACCACTAACCAGCGAAGGTGCTCGAACGAACGAACTAGTGTAGCTACCGCCCAGGGAACAGCCCACATACCTTGGGACTACTTCGAACACTACATGACATACTGTAGGAGGGAGAGTGGCGAATGAAGGAGGGTTGATCATCGACTGGATTGGGCGGCGAGTGAGGATGATGCAGGGAAGACTGGAGCCGGGCCAGAAGAGGCATAGCACAAAAGGCGCTGAATAAGGAGGGAGACATGGACGGGCTAACAACAGACAAGGAGCAGGAGCCCAGAACAGGTGACATGCGGTTGATGCTGAGTCTTGGAGGGAATGAGAAGTCACTGGCCAGGATCCGCCGTGGACCGTGATGGTACGTATAGGGAGCGAGGCACTCAACCGGGTGCTTCATAACGGGGCAGGTGCGATGTACGGGTACCTCAATCATTGCATAACTTGCGGTAGATTAATGAAATGGGATGCACAGAGGACATCATTCTGGGTCCTCTCTGGACCCGTCTGGCAGGAGCCATGGAGCCATGGCTGGCGCTACGTGATGACCCACGATGTACCTGCCTACACTAGGCGGGTACACACTCGGGGACATGTACCTACATGGCAAGTACGGATACGACACGAGCTAACACTGGATGAGATACTCACGGATTGCACTACTCCATGCCTTCCTGCTAAGTACCGGTAGTGTAATCCGTACGGCGAGGGGAGGTACTAGACCCGTCACTCCAGGCTGGATCCGGCTAGAGACAACCACAAGACTGTCTTTGTTTGGAGAGGGTCAGGTAGAGAGGGAGAACAACGGCAGCAGCGGCACACACACAACTCACACAACTCACTGTGGCATGACAACAACTCGAAGCCACGACGGAGGAGGAGGGCCATGTCCATGATGCCACGCCAGCAGGTAGCAGGATACCGGACGGAATATACTTGTACCAGCCCCAGCTCGGCGCAGCGTACAAAGTACTTGCATACATTAGCATGAGGTACCGTACCTCCTCCGGCCATCAGGACGACTGGAAGACTCGGAAGCTAACGAGATGGAGTGGAACTCGCCTGCGAGTGTTGATGCGTCAACAAGTACCACAGTAAACCACTGGGCTGTGCATGGCACACACGCGGACAAGCTTTGCAGGAGAGGAGCCCTCCACCAGCTAAGGTAGTGTAATACCGTACACCATGGCGCCGTCATACACTGTGACTCAGGCCTAGGTACCTGCCGTACGGATTACCGTCGCCCATCCGAAGCAGCGACCTGGTGGTACGGGTGTGCCTACCTGCCACTGCACTACCGGTGATGTACACGGCACTACTGGACGAACGATGGGAAGTATCGCACAGTCGCTGGGCGATCATGCACCGTATACGCAGCGATACCAGCCGTCTCCTGGCAGGGGGCTAGTTCAACTGGAGTCTTCAAGATCACCAGTGACCAGACCACACCGCTTGATACCTGTGGCCCGAGTAGCTCTTCACGCAACTCACAGCGTATTGGAACCGGGACGGCACGTATCGGGAATGTACTTGTACCTTCGCCGCGGCCCGTATAACCCCTTGCTGACTGGGGCCGTCGCAGTTATCCGATCCTCTTGCAGTTATCCGATCCTTCTCCTCTCCAAGGTTCTGCCCGCATTTGTGCTTCAGTCCGTCCATAGCACTGGACCTGGACTAGGTACGGGTTTCCTATCCTGCCCTAACGTAGGTACGATAGGGAACTCACCTCCGTACTTCAGACGCTACGATAGCGTACAGGAAACGCTAAACCGCACACTATCAATACTACAGTAGTGTTGATAGTGAAGCAGACTACCCTCACTAGGTACGCTATTATAAGTAATGTTAGCAGGTCAGCAGTCCTCATATCCATTATTAGTGTACCTAGTGTACACGTGTAGGCAGCGAAATGACATCTAGGCAGGTACACTAGGTGCCTACATGACATAGGAAGCCGAGCAAGTACCCTCATAGTGTTGCTTCGTACGTAATATGAGATGTAAGCAGGTACTAATGAGTTGAGGAGTTGAGACGAGACTTGAACACGTTGCCGCAACCCCATGTTCTAGGTATGTATTATGTTAACTGGTAGCAGTATCCCGTAAGGTAGGTATTCCGTAAGGAAAGGTGCTCGTGCTTGTAATCCCGTAAAAGTCGTCGAGCCGACTGACCAATCCGAGAATCCAAGTCGCCTGTCCCTTCCAGCGCCTTCGGTTTCAATTTGAGCCTTCTGGTCATTGGCTCGACATGCCGCCAGAGCCCCTACATTATGTAACGGTATGCAGCTCCTTTCTAGCTGCAGATGGCTTCTTGGTAATCCGAGGTACTTTATGAGTCTTGTCTTGACGTCTGTCATTAACCTGTCTTGACCGCTCTCACTGTTGTTAACTTGTTTGTTGTAAGTACCTAACGGGATACCTGCTTCGTAAACTACGAGTGCGCACTATGTGTTCGTGAACAAAGTCATAAGATGTTGTTAGGAATCGTCTAGATTGTTCAATCTCATTTCAGGTATATGAAAGGACGACATCTCATTCATCCCGTATCCCGTACACATTAAAACACGCAGCGAGAGCAACGTATTCAATATAATACTATGCACCTTAAGCACATTGTTCCGCACGAATGGCATGGGCTTTGTTACATATCACTCGACTCCCTCAAACGCCAACACTCCCTAGACCTCGAATAGAATGGCGTGATCATGAGTGAGTCTTTAAGAGGTCGCTGGCCAAGCAGTGAAGCACAATGTGCTCCTGGGCAAGGGTCCCCCATTAAAACGCACGGCTAATCCTGGAGCAGACTAGCGCAGTAAGGCTAGTCCGCATGGAGATAGGCATAGGTACGCTCCGCTGGTGCCACTGGTGCCACTGCTGGTGCACCCCATTATGTAGTGTGTTAGTAGGTAGACCTGTCCGATGTGCGGAATCCCGAACCGAGGAGGCGTTCATCTCGAACTCTTATCATGATAATGAGGCTCCAACGAGCTTCAGCCCTTTGCGATCTGACATCAACTGACCTGTACATTGTGGATTACCGGTAAATCAATCTGAGCTCCAATCTGGGATTTGCAGGAACAGAAACACCAGATAGACGCTATACACATGTGCTGTACCTACCGTAGGTGCTGCTGTGTCGCCTGACCTCACGACGGTTGCGAACAGTCGCGCTAGTCTCAGCCCAGATATGTACGGGTTAGACGTGGAAGTCGGACTGAATGTACCTACACTAGTGTCATCCGTACGTGTAACTCGCTGTAACTGGGAGGTCGCGACTGGTGATCGTGATGTCTGTCTCATAAGACATACCTCCGCATCGCGGTCGGCGGCACCGAGTGAGTATGGAGTAAGTTGGTATAAGCCGTACGGATTACGGGATCACTTACACTCACGATCACACATGAGAAGAGTCTGGACAGGTGTCATGATCACTTGTTCGCTGTCATTTCGTTCCGGCTCCTCTCTCACTGTCGCCGTTTCAATGAGAGACAATATCGCTGAAATTGCGAATCCCGACTAAGCCGAATTGCCAATATCTCTCGTGAATTGCCGTTATTCTACGATGTGGAGCTCCCCGGAGACCTCAGGGATGGAATCAGGTAATCCGGAGCATGTCGTAGAATGATGCAATCGCGGCAATCATTGCTCCTGTTTGGGCAGAGCACACATTCCACCCACGACATGTAGCTGTCTGACAATTTGCTCGGCTACCCAATCCTCCTGCCTACATTTCAGTCGTGCAACGTGTCAACGGTTCTGTTGTTGTGAGCAGGACAGCTGGCCCGGCACTTGGCTGTATTGTCAGCGCCTTTGAGACAACTGGATTGACAACAGTAATGGATGAGATCACTTATCACCCCCGTGCAGTCGTGAGTCGACACCTCCCTAATACTCTCAGGGACAGACATACAGAGACAGGCAAGACAGACACAGACAGAGCTGTAGTGCATGGAATACCTACGTAGGGCACAGAAGATTGTTGTTGTCTCTCATCGGACGTGATTGGTTTCACCACTTGGCTCTCCGCTCTGTGAGGTGTCGCCGTCACCGCGATCGATCATCGAAGTATTTGACGCAAGACATAATCTCGACAACCTGCTCCTACTCGCGTCGTGGGCACACATTGTTTGACATGTTTGGGACAATAATCGCTCCGGCAACAGCTGAACAGCGATGCAGCTCCGTGGCATCCCCGGTGACACTGGGGTAAAGTAGATGAACAACGATTGAGGAGACTGCCGCGATGATCGCTGATCGGGAAGAGTATAGCGCCACACATGAACGAGTTAGCGGCAAGTACGGTATATCAAATACATCTCGCCCTGGTGAGCAGCGAGCACCCCATGTATCCGTACATACCTACCTACGAGTACATCCCTCCTGTTGCTTTATCAACTGCTTGTCACTGACTCAGGGTCGGATTAATCTGGGCATGATGCGCCCAGGGTGCTCGACTGCTACCACATACGTACTTGTAGTAGGTCAGGAGTAAAAACAGCATGCCGTACGGAATAACCAGTTGCTGCTGCGCGATCATGCAGCGTTGATGCACCCAGCCGCTAAAATGGCGATGTGCGACGGACCAATGTACGCTCTTCATCGTTCCTGTTACCACCACGGCAACAACATGAAAAAACAAACGAAGCGTGGAACCCGGGTGACCCAGGCCGGCCGAAGCTCTTAGGACGACCATGTGGTGCGATAGAAAGGGCAACGGTGATAGGCTGCCGTTCTCGCGATTCGCTTGTAATCGAAGAGGGCTACATAATGTGATGGTCGGGTACACAGCAGCAAACGTATCAACGCCTCTTGGTAAAAGCGAGAGATGCCATTGGCCGTGCTGGGCCGGATTTGGGCTGCTTGCTGTATGTAAGTCTAGATGGCGGTAGCAGGAGCAGGAGCAGGAGCAAGAGCAGTATGGTGGTGTAGTGAAGCCTCGATGTGTATGTACGTACAATGTAAATGTACATCATGCATGAATAGCGTACTCGTAGGCAGGATCCCCGGAGACTCGCTCTCGCCCTCACGATCGATTGAGGTATGAGATTCTGGGCATCTTACGAATACTCCTTGACTCCGTGTCTAACGGAGTAGCAGTACTAGTCGCTGGCATGTACTCCAGATGGGAAGGTCATGTGGGCATCGCAAGGACATCGCTCGGTATCTCGATGATCCCATCTCCTAGCGCCGTCCGCATTCCGCATTCCGCACCTGGAATCACGGATTAGCGTACCGTACCTAGTGCACCATGCCACCATCTAATACTCCGTCCTTTCCAGAGAATCCATGGTGGGGTGAATTAAACTTGCCTCTCTGCCAACCCCACAAGTCTTGGCTACACGAAATGCAGAAAATGCAGTAGATTGCGCAGTACGCAGGACGTGAAGGTCGGGAGACGGGAGACAGCCTATAGGTGAGTCGCACGGGGGTGCTACGGACGGTTGCTCGATTCAGCCACAATATGATAGCTGAAGTATCACAACTGTTGGGACAGAAATCCAAGGAACGGTAGAGAGACGAGCACGTACATGACTGCGTCTCGTACTGCGTACATCTTCGTACATCATGTACGGTCCGGAATAGATTTGTAAGTGTATTCGTACTTGTACATATCGAATCGACTTCGACGTTCGTATCAGTAATTAGGACCGGTTTATAATCAGCAACGGTATTCCGTCGGTATTCCGTGACAGGTCCATGATCTCCTACGATAGATGTACGAGTAGAAGTTGGAAACTCGAACGCGATATGGACGCCGATAGCTTGCAAGTCTAGACGCTTCATCGCAGCAACTTGGTGCCCGAGACTCCCAGAATTGATTACATGCTCAATTGATAAGCCTGACTTATACCATTAGGTAAGGCGATGTGGACATGCCGAGTAGGTACCTGATTAGTGCAGCTGCGCGACGAGCTGTACCTGAGACTCCGGTACTGTGCCCCACGCCGAAGGTATCGCCCGTAGGTCAGCCATACAGTGCGAGAGCTTTCCGTACGGATTGGTAGGTACGTGAGGAGGCAGGCACGGTTGACCACATTGTCCGACATGCACTTCGTACAAAGTCGGTACGCTATCCCGTACCTACCTAACAAATACCATGCATAGCGTGCCCATTTCACACCTACCGGTACGCTACTTCCCTATCCCCAGCTAGCACGGTCACGTCACGCCACACTAACCCAGAGCCTAACCCAGAGTCTAACCCGCTGCTGCTCGAACTATTCCGTATGTAATCCGTACCTTCCTCCTAACGATGTAACCGCTGTACCTACGCTAGTGCGCCCATTTTGTACGACCGACGATTGTCTCGTTTCCCCAGACCCGCTAGGGCCATCTTCGCATCTCTCCCACCAACTGTTTACCCATGGTTTCCAGTTTTGATCTCCTTCTGACTTCATGGCTTGCCCTTAGCATCACCACTTGCCATTTTGCGACATCCCAGGCTCCTCCGTGCCCCTCCTAACTCGGCTAGTCGCTCCAGCGTGCATGCAGTCTACTGTATGCACCCGATCCTACTGTAAGGTCGTGAAAATATTCGCGGAGTCCGCACGTCCTGATTGTCCATGAGGCTTTTACATACAGATCTTACTCCATTTGCTCTGGGTATATGCATTGAGTGCATTGATCGCGTGGCCTAACTCTGGAGTCGCCGGCCGTTTTGCATGTTGACCGCCTCGCCGACCATCGCTCGTCGTCTCTTCCTTTCTCCCATCTCACCACGCTATATTTTCAGGCGCCCTCAACGCTACGGCACGCTCGCTCGGAGCCTATTTACCGCTACCATGGCCGCGTCTACGAGTTCAGATGTCAAGGTCGTCTTGCTAGACATTGGTAAGACATCATCCCCCCTCCTAGATAAGACAGCTGTCTTATCATCTGGGCCGTATATCTTATCACGAGGACCACATGCATTAGCCCGGCGAGGTTGGCTAATGGGATAACGCATAGAGGGCACTGTTTGCCCAATCTCCTTTGTCAAAGATGTGTTGGTAAGGCTCGGTCTTTTCGCGTCGACTGTCTAGAGAAAGAAGGGTCTGTTATGCCTATTTTTGTTTCATATCAGGAGGCCTACCTATCCTCTCTCCGGTTATTGTGCCGGAGCTGACTCTTACCGGATGAGAGGCGGCGAACGATACCGGATCTGGTGTTGTGATCTCCTCACCATCAAGCTCGGCCTTGGTCTATGGCATTGGCTAGTTCTCCCTTCTCAGGAATGATCAGGTCGTTCTAGTTGTGGCTGTGATACCTTTCCGGCTTTGGCCCGTTTTGGCATCCCGAGAATCCCCATTGCATACGTGGTATAATCCGCAGGGTTTCATAAACTAATGTGTTGTGTTAGTTCCCCTATGCTCGAAGAGCTCTCCCCAAGACTGTTGAGGCCCAGTGGGATAGCCCACAGTTCGCAGTCTATAAGAATGCATTCCCCCCTGAACACGGGTCGTCTAAGCAGGCGCTGATCGCCCATGTTGAGGATCTTATGGATAAGGATGTCAAGATCTCGTATCTGAAGTCTCTTCAGGGGTACCTCTGGGAAGAAGGATACGCCACAGGCGATCTAAAAGCTCACCTCTTTCCCGACGTGCCGGATAAGCTCGCGACATGGCACCGGAATGGCTTGAAAATCATGATCTACTCCTCTGGGTCTGTTCCGGCCCAGAAGTTGCTTTTCAAGCACACGGATGCTGAGCCGTCCGACTTAACGCCCCTTATCTCTGACTGGTTTGATACCGTCAACGCTGGGCTGAAAACTGAAACTAAAAGCTACCAGACCATCGCGGAAGCTCATCCTGAGTTTCCTGTCGGCCATTGGCTTTTCCTCAGTGACAACCCGAAGGAAGTCGACGCAGCCATTTCTGCGGGAATGCAGAGTCAAATTGTAAAGCGCCCCGGCAATGCAGAACTGCCTGAGGATGTCTTGGGACGGCTTCCGATTTTGGAAACGTTCTCTGGTCTTTCAGATACGTTCACTGCTTAGGGTCAATGAACTGAGCCTGAAACGATAACGCGACCGTTCGTTAGAACCGTTTTCCGAGGTTGGGAATAAGTCTGTTCCCCAATATCAGACGCTTTCAACATGCAGATATGTTCTCAAGGATGTACGTGGATAATATCATTCGAAAGCCAAAAGAATTTGTCGCCTTCGCTTGGTATTATCTGCTTGCATTTGCACCGAGACCAGACGCATCGAGAACCCATAAACACCCCTGATATCAGGGGTGTTTACGCAAGCGCCCGGCCTACCTGTGGCCAATGGAAAAAGAAACAAAAGATAGGATAGAAAAGGTTGGAAAAGAAAACTAAAATAGAGCTATCCTGCTTTTAAAAAAGAAGCAGTTTCATGATACAAAAGAAGAGACTCCTGAGCAGTGATCTTGATGTCACCCAGTTGTATGCTAGTACTTCCTATGTCATACTATTCATCCTCCCACATGTCTGGGCACCGTAAGTTCACGCGAACGCCTCTCATACCTAGCCATAGTCCACGGGATATATCTGGTAGTAGGTATTCTAGAATCCCTTCTAAAGCCAATTGACTAAACCCGAGATATCCGAACATTGGAGGGTACGTACGAAGATCAAAGATCCTAGACGTCGCCCTTCCCGTAGCATCGGAAACCAGTTGTGATACACAAACACAAGACAGACCATCAAGGTCCTCTCTTGTTGTTTCTGTCTTATTGTATGTAAGACCTTGATGGAGGATGCCCAGGATCTTGGAAGAGAGACTTACGTTCCCCCTTGATAAATCCCACGTGTGACTTATTACGTACGGGTTGATAATCTGACTGGTGACCGTAATGGACGGTGTTGTACGGGATTCATGGGCGACGATTAGTAGCACATATACAGACTACGAAATACCTATATGCCGAGGCCATCCCGGGGAATTGAGTCGACCTAGTTAGTTACACGTGGGAAGGGGCTAGTTCCCTCCTCCTCCCAGGGGCCACGAGACTACGCTCTTATCTACGGGATACCTAGTATGAAGTTCACTAGTCGTCAATATCGCCGAGGTCCAACTCACGCGCAAAAGCGGCCCCGAAACTATCGACGTCAGTCTTCTTCCCCCGCTCCGTTCCCCTATGCCGGGAGATAGATCCGTAGCAGGATTTCGAACGACCTTACGTACGTACGTGCGTACATATCTAGGGGGATGACCTGTTTCTGATGGGAAGGGGGGTATGTAATCCGATCTCTTCGATTGGAGGGACGATTCAGAATATGTAGCCGAGTATGCTTGTCAGCTAGCTACTGCGGGTGTTCTAGTCAGTTCACAGAGGAAGTCATATGGTTGGAACCGGGAACGTTCCCCTGGGGCTGATAGGAATAGTAAGCAGACCGGTTTTGCCACCTGTGATCGATTTGAACATAATCCGTACTTCGTAGAGGTAGATAGACATGGAGTCATTCCTCTCGGTACTACGCTATCATCTTGACTCTGTCGATGCTTATCAGAGCGATATCGAAGAGATAGGTAGATAGCTAGGTAGATGTTGTAGTCGTGGGGTTAGGTATGCGCCGCAGATCAGGTTAGCCTAGAATTTCGCCACTGCCGCTAAAGGGTGGTGATGAGTAGGTACGGTAGGTTAGGTTAAGGTAGGGAACGATCGATCGATGGAACGAGTCGATATGAGGTGAGCAGCTGCGGGGAGAAGTGAGGGGGCCCGGAGTCAACGTCAATGGAATTAGGCGAGGATGAGGAGTCGTTTTTTTTGCGGCCTAGGTAGGTAGATTTTTCTCGAATAAGTTTAACTTGTTCAAAAGGTCTATCATGCGATGATAGCGCGTATTCCTGTCGACTACCGACCGGTGTTGTCCCGTCCCACCATCTCATGACACAATGGCGCAACGTCTGTCTCGCCTATTCCGTACTCCTCAGACCCGTCCATGCCGTCGGGAGTTGCATTTCGACAAATCCCCATATGAAAGTCGACCAATTCGTAATGGACACAATGCCACTAATCGTTGCATATGGGACATGCATTACCTAGCAGCTGTTCGTCTATGCATCTTCGCTACGGTTGATAAGCCAGAATCCAAGCGACGGCGCTGAAAAGTGCTGTGCCAAGCGACGTAGAGCAAGCTATCGGGTCTACACTATTAATTGGAGGAGACCGGACTTTGCGCTGTATCGCTCCCCTCCTTTCAAAGTCGTGTCTGCGCTTGACCCTAACCGTAGGGTCGACCGGATCGCACTCTAGGGGGAATAACGACCAATCCCTATTCGCTCGCCGGCAGCTATAATATGATGGAGTGTTATAATATATGCTGTGCATTCCTAGTTTCGGGACCCGTAGGATGGACAAGTAGGGAACTGGAGGTCCCAGCCCGTGGGTTGCTCTCGATCCTGACTCTTGAGATGCCCGACGCGGGTTCTCCAAATTGTCGAATTGAACGATTCGAGGCATGCTGACGACATTTTCGAGGTCGTCTGACTTGGCTCGGAGCCATCCCGTTGGTCTGCCCATTTCTCCCTCTGCAAGCCCCCTTTATATTTGCAAGTTTGCGGGGTAAGCGGTCGGGATAAATGTTGGGAAACGGTAGCGATCTTCTCAACGAGGGGAGAATGCATATCTAGGCTCTGTGGCGGTTGGCAAAATCCGGGCAATGGCTGCAACTGGAATCCGCATCCAGGCGAATTGATGCTCGCGGCATGGACCGAGAACCAGTCATTGAACCTTGGACGGATGCCACCGGTACCCAATTGCTATTCAATGGCAATTAGTCATGAAAACTACACTGAATCTTATCGAAGAGTGACACCTACCGACCCATTCGTACCCGGCAAGTGTCGTCCAACTTGGTACGGCTGAGGGGGTAGGGTGGTAAGTGGTAGTCCGAAGTATTAAACACGTGTCCCAACTGTAACTTGCTCAAGCCTTCGAACCATGGAGGACGATCGAGAAGTTGTTCCTTGTCGAACCAGAGCGCAGCTCGACCTTCCGGAAGGGGGGTATGTTGATAGGAACGGTCGATGTCCTCCGCCAGAGGTAGTAGACTAGTTTCTGGGTGATCTTGCTATGGGTCTTCGTATATCCCAGGGCCGTCATTATCCTCTCTAACAGCGGCTCGTCCATGTACCTTGAGTTTGTGACACAAGGAGCAGGTAAAACCAGAAATAGGCATGGGAGCACATTATTGGTTTTCGTCGTGTTAGATTTCTTCAGAAAGTCCAACGTCCTGAGAAGCATTGCGCCGCGGCCCTGCGCATCAGGGACGAAGTTCAAGACCAAGGACAGACTGATGACATCGAACGTCTGCGTGTCGTCGGATGGAAGCGGCCTCTTCATGAAATCCTGCTGTAGGATGCCATCCCCTTGACTATTCAGGTCGATCCTTTGCATCTCAAAGAACCCGCTTCTAGAGCACTCATTGTTGGTGCTGAGAGCCCCGACTTCGAGCATACGCACCGAATGGTCCGCGACAATGCCGGCGACTGAGAACTCTGGGTTGAGCCATTCCATCAAAACTCGCGAACTGTCGCCGCCGCGGTCACTGCGCTGCCCTTGCAAACTCGCTTGCTGATACTTCTGGATGCCGCCCAAAGCAGCAATCTCAGCGCCAGCTGCTACCTCAGCAGCCTTGTCACCTCGGGCAACAGCTTGAGCCTTTTTCTTTTCTAGTTGATGAATTGTGTTGATGAGTCCTCTCGTAGCCTTACGTGATATCGACTTGGGCTTTTGTGCTGTGGGCGGTCGCCCCTTAGCCAATGTTTTGGTCGTTTTCTTCTTGACGGCCATATTCCCACAGGCAGAATTTGGCGCGTCAACCACAGATATGAGTCGGAAGGAAAACCCGTATATAAGGAGTAAGCACTTCGCATACACCTCAATATGTGAAGCACCGATAGTTTCACCTCCTTACCTACCTGGTAATTGTAGAAACGGAACGCTCTTGAGTGCTGTTTGCTGTCTCTGAAGTGAAGAAGACCCACCAGTCGCGAACCCGACGCTTCACAATGAACCCCTCGTGGGCCGCTTATGTAGGTAGATGCGGCCCGTGACGATTTTGGCGGCCCGAAGGTGACTTGTGTACAAAGTCACGCTAGTACATATCTGGCCTAGTGGCCCTTATCAGAAGCCTTATCGAGCGCACGGACCACAATGACCACTCGCATATCCCAAATGTTCCTCCACAATTCTCTTCGCAACGACGAAATTTGAGCTTGGTCTTTTCTCCTCCAGACGACCATCCACGACCAACGACGACAACCTCACTAACAACCCACCAGTCAACACTATCAACAAAATGGGTCCCAAAGTCGCTGCGAAAGGTACTACCTGAACCTCCCATCCTCGACGACATCGTCCAATCGCCGATATGTCTTAAGGCTGCGATCCGAAAGGGTCCAGCCTGTCCGTCGCATCAGCAGTAGACAATGTTGCGTAGTTCTGTTTATCAGGGCGTATGCTGATGCTTCTCAACAACAGGCGGAAAGCCCAAGGGCTTGAAGCAAGCCAAGGCCGCTGCCAAGGCCGCTGTAGGTTTCTCACAATCCGTTTCGTCGTCGATATGGTCTTTGGCAGTCTGCTAACGTTCCTCCAGCTCAAGGGAGACACTGCTAAGAAGACCCGCAAGGTCCGCACCAGCACCACGTAAGAATCAAGCGCTCAAGACTTGACGACTGTTCCAATGCTAACGTTGTGACTCTAGCTTCCACCGCCCCAAGTAGGTCGATCTGCCGGACACCCCAAGCGGGTGTAGATTCCTCGAATACGACGACTAATTAACCGATCCATAGGACTCTGTCTCTCTCCCGTGCTCCTAAGTGGTATGTAAATCCTTCTCCTGTCTGGAACTCATTAAACATCAAGCTAACAACTTTGCAGTAAGTTGATACTCTGAATTGAAATCTCGCGCCGCGCTCTATACGATTGGAAACGGCCGAGTTCCAGCCCCGACATCGCATGCTGACCTCCTGTAGACCACCGCAAGTCTATCCCCCACGAGCCCCGGTTGGACGAGCACCAGATCATTGTCCACCCCCTCAACACTGAGTCCGCCATGAAGAAGCTCGAGGAGCACAACACCCTTGTCGTACGTACAATATCCTAAAGACGTCGTCGCTGTGCCTAGCCCATGGCCGATTGATCTTCCCAGCAACTGCATCCATACTAATAGCTATGCAGTTCATTGTCGACGTCAAGGCCAACAAGGCCCAGATCAAGCAGGCTCTCAAGAAGCTCTACGAGATCGACGTTGTCAAGATCAACACCCTCATCCGCCCTGACGGCAAGGTACGATTTGACCCCAGAACCTCTTACCCTTTTATAGGGATGCAACAAGGTGACAAATACTAACGTGTGATTCCCCAATATAGAAGAAGGCTTACTGCAAGCTCACCCCTGACGTCGACGCCCTCGACATCGCCGCCACCAAGCTCGCCCTCGTTTAAACCTAGTTACCGGATAGCATAGGTTGATGGTGAAATAGGGTGCGATGCTTCGCGTGTCGAATCAAAATGAAAAAATGCATTGATAACGGCGTTGCCTCGGATCAGGAATTATTGCTTTCAAAATGGACAAAATGTGATTCCCCAGTGCCCACGATTTGTGAACGCGGCACGACAGCGTTTCTTTTCTCCTCCTATTCCTCTCTTATTCGTTCACTGTGACGTCCCGGATGTTTTGAAAACCCCGTAGTTGTAAATCCGCATTATCCATGCGCAAGCAACAGTATTACTGTAATTCAGGCCAAATCACGTAAGGGTATCACACCCAAGTTATCATTCCCAATTATTGCACCCTCTTTTGCGATCTGTAGTGTAGGTATAGGTCTTATATTTCAATGACGAAGTTCTCAGTTCTGGCGCATATCCTGCAGATGCTTCATGGTCAAAGTGCTGATGTCGAAGAAGCGCTCGGCGCAGCTGGCCATGCAGCTCTCCTCGTTCTTGTCCAGCTTGCTGTTCTTGATCGAGCTCGTGATGCACTTCTTGAAGCAGACGTCTGTGAGGGAGTGGACGGCTATAATTCCATTCTGTTAGCACGATTCTCTAATACCTAGCGTTTCTTCTAGATTTCCAGCGACTCTTCCGAGCTGTCGGAGGGGAGGGGAGGGGAGGGTTTTGTTGCGCATCGGGTTGGCGATTCGCGTGGTATTTGGTGGTATATGGAAAAAAGGGGGGAAGCTGGAGAGAGGGGAAACGTACTGTTCTGTATCCGAACCTTCTGGTTCTCGTTGTGCAGGAACTGGCGAATCTCGGCCTTGTCCTTCTCGTTCAGCTTATCGAGATCGGAGCTGTCGATAGTGATTTGATCCATTTTGTCTTGGGTTTCACGTTCGCGCGGTTTTGTCTTAACGCCAGTTAAGTCTGGGAATGGCAATGGGAACGAGGTCAGGTGTTGGAGTAATGCAGTGATGATGATGATGCGGTCGGCTGTAACTTAGGTTGGCGCAAGGCAAGGCATGGGATGGATGAGTAAAATTCAAGTGGCTCTCTTATCTTATCGCCGATATTACGTAGTGCTGCGACTTTGAAGTCTTGCGGGTTGAAGACATTCGCACTCGAAGATCAGGACACGAAAGCCGAGTTATGAAGAAGGTATATCAAATATATTCCATTTAGAAAGCTTCAAGAAATTTATGTACTCTGGGTTATAAGTTAATCTAGATTTACACGCTATACGTATTTGTACGGGTTCATGATTCCATTCTGTAGTATCGCACGTTAGTAACTCATAACTTGTCATAAGGAATGCAGGGAAGGATGGACAACTTACAGGATCATACAACTTCTTAATCTGCTTCATCAAGCCAATCATGGTCTCATCTCTGCTGAAGCCGAGATACTTCTTCTTAGCCAGACCGAGACCGTGCTCGGCACTGATGCTGCCGTTCACCTTGCCGATCCATTCATACACGAAAGGCTCTAATACCTCTTCAACGCGCTTATCGTATCTCCGGACAGCGACGTTGAGGTGCAGGTTGCAGTCACCCATGTGACCGTATCCGACAACGTCGATGACGGGGAACTCGTCCGTCTCGCCCTTCAGACCGGCGGCTTCGATTCTCTCTCTCGTGTCGTCCACGAGTCTGTACAGGTCCTTCAGGGGGATGGAGACATCGTACTTGTAAGTACCTCCGAAGTGACCTACGCACTCAGAGATACCCTCACGTAGACTCCAAAGGGATTTGATCTGTGTCTCGTCTTGCGCGACAACACCATCGGCAATAATCTCCTTCGACATGACGTCCTCGAGGAACTTCTCCAGCTTCTCAGCGTCATGCTCGGTGTTGGATCCACTGGTCTCAATGAGACAGTAGAAGGGGTACTCGCCATCCAGGGGTCGCTTGTTCTGGCGCACTCTGTGAACAATGTCCTGACTGTAGGAGTCCATCAGCTCAAAGGCGGAGAGAATCTCGGACAGCTGGGCCTTGGCCTCCCTGAAAGCTTGCTGGATCTTCTCGAAAGAGTCGGCACCCAGGAACGCAACGTTGACGGCCTTGGGTCTCTGAGGGCATTGGATAGAGACAGCGGTGATCATACCAATGGTACCCTCACCACCGACGAACAATTGCTTGAGATCATAGCCGGTGTTGTTCTTGCGCAAAGTGCAAAGGTCGTTGATGATCGTACCGTCGGGCAAGACAGCCTCAAGACCGAGAACATTACCGTGCAAGCTTCCGTATCGGAGAAGACGGAGACCACCGGCGTTCGTAGCAACGTTACCGCCGATGTGGCACGAGCCCTTTGCGCCGAGATCCAGAGGGAACAGGTATCCCTTCTCGGCAAGGAATTGGTCCGCTACTTCCAGGACGACACCAGCATCGGCGACCAAAACACCGCTGACTTCGTCGAACGAGCGGATCTGGTTCATCCGGCTCGTGCTGATGACGATCTCATCAAAGACAGGTACGGAACCTCCGACGAGACCGGTGTTTCCACCCTGAGGCACAACAGCGAGCATGTTGTCATTGCAGTACTTCAAGATCTTGCTGACTTCCTCGGTAGAGCCGGGCTTGAGCACAAGCTTGCAGTGGCCACGGTACTTCCGCATCCAATCGCCGTTGAAAGGCTCCATATCATCGACCGAGACCTCGGCATTCACGCCGTCGATGATAGCGGAGTCCTTCCCGAGGAGCCCGCGGAAGAACGCAACATGTTCCTTGGTGATCTCGGCGAAGCGCGGGTCACGCTTGATCTCGGGGTAGCTGTCGGTGGTGAACTTGGCCCGGGTGACAGCCGAGTTCCGGAAGCGTCTCGTCGGTGTGCTCGAGAGGCATCGGAGAGCTGAAGGGCTGGGCTTAACGGCGCAAGTCGACCTCAATAGCGCAGGCGTTGACACGCACCGCGCGATTGGCACTAATCTAGACCGGCATGCCATGTTGAGAGCTGCTGGACGGGCGCCCCTGCTTGACGCTTTCAGGCTTCAGCAGGAGGACAATTGCGCGCAAACCTTATAAATACCAATTCGACGGGCCAAATTTAGTATCGTACCGGTGAACGGAACAAAAAGTGGCGATCTCGGCCGCCGGCGTGCTGAACCAAAAGGCCTCAGCGGAAAAAGATGGGGCGGTACCACGAGTTTATGGAGCGGTGCGAGTACCTTAAATACAGTGCGCAGTCCTAGATGCAACATAGCGCCGTGAGATGGATGGAAGCCATCGCCATCTTCGTCTAGCGCATGTACCTAGCGTATGTCGCTGTCGACCGCTGAAAAGTGTGACGCAGGCGCTCGGCAGGCGCTGTAGTGTACACTCCACCAGCACGCATCGTCGCAACTGCCACGCTAATCGCCGTCTGCCGGCCTAGCACAGTAAACCCGTACTGTGTAAGTAGCCGGTGTCGCAGCGCCGATTCTGTGGATGAGGTCGAACGCATCGACTTACATCTGATTACTAGTAAACAATCTCACATACAGTAAGGATGATGGCGACGAAAGGACGCATGATATATGGATTTTCAATGCTAGACTGCGCCAGCTATTTGTTCAGCTCAGATCAGTTGATTCCATAAATA
Source organism: Xylariaceae sp. X170 (assembly GCA_028637755.1). Taxonomy (NCBI): domain Eukaryota; kingdom Fungi; phylum Ascomycota; class Sordariomycetes; order Xylariales; family Xylariaceae; species Xylariaceae sp. X170. Next base: position 81,707 of record JAJFDJ010000133.1, read on the forward strand.
CGGAGGCTGTGTAAGTGCGTAGGTCCAACCGCCGTGGCGAGATTCGTCGAAGATCCTGAATGCGGATACCTGTTTCGCTGGAAATGAGCGCATCCAACGTGGAATGGGCGTGACTTTATATATTTTGAACCGGTGATCAAGTCATATTCGAACAGGCAATGATATTCAGTAGAATGGGCATCAGACACGAAGATCTCTCCATCTTCGTGGTGCTTCCGTACAGTAATCGGTAACAAAGCGGCGAAAGCTTTGGCGAGGCAGTCAGATGGGCTCACCTAGAAGCCCATTGTGGGGCATGGCACGAGTAATACAAGGCATCGAGGTCACATCAGCTACATTTGTTGCCACAGGACCATCCAGGTATGTAAAGATCGCCATGGAGTCCGTATTAATCGAGGAAGTTGAGGCGGAAAGAGGTTGTTGGTAGGGAGAAATTTCCATGGGTAACCTTACGGAGGGCGGATTGCGGATTACGGAACACGGATCCGTACGAGAGGGCGTGACGTATTGGCCCGGCTGTTCGACCAGTCGTATTGCTCGACCACCCCGCCTAGGTACCTATGTTTGAGGGACTCGGATCTATTTACGCCCCCGAGTCCCCTGGATGGATTACATCCGTAGCGGATTCTGCCCACTTTTTTAAACGCATGTCCAAACGTTTATGCTTCAGTAACTGTATATTAATTGTTTAAAAATTTTAAGCGTTTAGTGAAATTAAACGTTTAAAAAGTTTTAAACGTTTAATGGTGTTTATGTTTATACAACAGTTTATTAATAGTTGAAGATGATGTTTATAACTTATATACGTTAATTGAGTGTTTATGAATGTGTTGAAGATAATTAAGAGTTTATATTGCGTTTAAGTATGTGTTGATGATTGAGTTTAAAAATATTTATGCGTTTAATGTTTATTTGCAAAGTAATGAGAATGATTATGTCATAAAGAGGGGATGTAATTTCTTTTTTTATGAGTGAGATGATATATGAAGAAGTTATGATGAGTGAATGAGGTAGGTGCGAGATATGGTGTAGTATATAAAAACTTTGTAGTTTATTTATTTTGAATTTGTTTTCTTCTCCTAAACATACACATCTTATGGGGAAGAAGAATGGAAGATGTGTGAAGATGAAGATATATGGATGAATATATATGTAAATAGATGGATGAATAGGTAGATAGATAGGTCGATAGATAGGTAGATGGATAAGCAGATAGATAGGTAGGTAGATAGGTGGATGAATGAATGGAAGAAAATATGGATGATGAGAAAGAGGATGAGAATATAGGTGGTTGATGAAGATGAAAATATAGTTAGATAAATAGTTAGATAGATAGATAGATAGATAGATAGATAGATAGATAGATAGATAGATAGATAGGTAGATAGATAGATGATTAGATGAATAGTTAGAT